>CM035420.1:20027403-20032403 GCA_020310875.1 Ceratopteris richardii
CAGTACAAATGGAGGATATCTCGCATTTACTCTCCAGATTGAATATCAAATTCCCTACCTTCAAGGGACAAGCCTATGAGGATGCTGATGATCATGTGAGAAGATTCATCTCTTTATGCCGTGGATGAGGTTTGCAAAATAGAGAGGATGCAATGTTGGCACTCTTTCCATCCACATTGGAGGGTCTTGCAGATAAATGGTATAGTCAATATGCAGATGGCCATTTCACTACATGGGAGGCTTTGAAGGCGGCGTTCTCACAGACATTCCGACCAAGTGATTCCTCGGAAAGAGCTCTAGATCAGCTAGAGAATTTGAAGCTAAGACCAGGTGAATCCTTTCATGAACTTCACACTAGAACAAAAGCACTTGTTGCACGTCTGCTACATGCCCCAGGTGACTTTTTGGTTAGAAAGTGGATCGAAAAGGCTCTGCCTAGGTCATCTCAGCCGAAGCTTCGTGAATCTCTTAGATTGGATGCGACCCTCAATGATTTTTTTGCAGCGGCATCACGCATTGAAGAAGCAAGGCAACATTTTGAAGGGGATACACAACAAAAGTATGCTGCAGATCTGGATCCTATTGAGCAACTAAGGAGGGAACTGGAAGCATTGAAGATGCAACAAAATCAACAAGAAGAGAAGGTCTTGCCACCATTGCGTCGCACTGATGATGAAGTAGCTCAACTTCGCCGAGAGTTAGAAGATTTGAAGACCACTCAGGATATAAGGAGACAAATTTGGTGTACAATCTGTAACAACAATGGACATTCCAATGCTAATTGCCCTATTAAGGTAAGCTGTCAATTTTGTGGAAAAGATGGTCATGAAGCCAGAGATTGCTACTACCTCAAGGGTACACAGCAGAGAGGTAACCCTCAAAATTTGGATTCATATTATGCTAGTACATCAAATACTTCAAATAGAGAGGAGAATCGGCCTGCAAGGCCTAGATATAATAGACCTTTGATGTGCTATCGTTGTGGTGAGTACGGCCACATGCAAAATAGGTGTTCTCTTCCAGAAGATGCACCTCCCTGTCAACATTGTCCAGAGGCCAAGGATCATTATACCAAAGATTGCCCAAGAGGTCGTCCTGCTCCAATTCACATGATTGCAGTCTCCCCACCAGTAGAAGGTATGACTACTCAATCCTATGCTGTTTCATCCTCTGCTATGCCCATGATGACCAGAGCTAGGCAAGCAGCAGCAAACCTTAGGGGGGAACAACAAGGAATTCAGGATAAAGAGGAAGAAAACAAGTCTGGATGGAAGGACCAAGTGGAAATTGAAGGAGCTTATGAAGAAATGACTACTTCTCTAAGGGGCCAACCAACAAGTCTTCAAGAAAATACTCAGGAGGTAAACATTGAACAGATCTTGAAAGGTATTCATCACAAGATTAGTCTCTATGAACTTATAAGGATGGATTCACAAATAAAAAGTGATTTATTAAAGATTATACACTCTGCTCACTTGGTCCAATCACATAGTATAGATGGTTTCATGGTTGATTTTCCTCCTGCACCCTTAGCAGACTACCAAAGTTCGAGATTATCAGTTTGTATAAAGGATGAAGCTCTTACAGGTGTGATCATAGATGGAGGCTCTGGTATCAATTTGATGCCAGATTTTACAATGAAGGAGCTGAAATTGAACCCCAGCAAGTTGGCACCATTCACGGTTACATTGGTAGATCAACATCGGGTTGCGCCACTTGGCATTATTGAAAAGGTATTGATGGTAGTACAAGGTTGCCACTTTGTGTTGGATTTTGTTGTTATTGCACTTCCACAGGAGACTTCCTATCCTTTGCTCCTGGGGAGACCTTGGCTGAGACAAGCAAAAGCTTTGCAAGATTGGGGGAAAAACAAACTATGGATTTCAACAAGCACCAATAGCCAACTACAATTACATTTGGAAGAGGGATTCGACTCAGGAAAAACCACTGGATATACTGTGGATACTCAGGTAATGCCCTCTATACCCCAAGAAGATGATACATTGTTAAATTGGATGATGGGAAGTGCAGAGTGTTGCACAGTGGAGATTAATGAAATTGAGGAAGAAGTTGCAGATAAGGTAATTACAGGAAAGGGCAATGAAGACCACAAGGTGTTGGAGAATGAGCAATTGCAGGAAAGCACAAGCCTTGAGGAAGCAACCCAGATAAAAGTATCAGAGGTAGAAGATTTTGAACCTAAGGGCAGAGAAGATCTTCCTTTCTCAGATATACCTCAAGGATGGATGGAAGAACATGTTGCAGAATATAAATTAAACTCCACTCCTGCATATAGTGGAGATGTTTTATCAAACAAGGCCAGTCCTGAAACAATTGTTCAAGAAGTAAATTTAGGGGATGAAGAGAACCCTCAAGTAATCCATTTGGCATCCTGGTTGTGGCATTATCCTAATTTACTACAGAAGGTAACTTCTTTGCTTTTTACTTACAAAAGTGTCTTCGCATGGTCCTACAAAGATCTAACAGGGATACCAGAAGAGCTTGGGTTACATCAGATACCCTTAGTTGAGGGAGCCGCACTAGTAAGAAGTAGACCATATCGACTCAATCCAAAATATGCAGAGGCTGTAAAAGCAAAAATTACAAAGCTAGAAGAAGCTGGTATAATTGTTCCAGTAGAACATTCCAGGTGGCTTTCTTCCATGGTTATTGTACCTAAGAAAAATAGTGGAAAAATAAGAGTATGTGTTGATTTTCGTGCTTTGAATAAAGTGACCATTCACGATGGATTTCCTTAGCCCTTCACAGAGCAAGTGCTTGAGGAAGTAGCTGGTCACACTTTGTATAGTTTCTTGGATGGGTTTAGTGGCTACAATCAGATAGTAATTCACCCTGATGATAGGGACAAAACAGCCTTTGTCACTCCCTGGGGCACTTATGTCTATACTCGAATGGCTTTTGGTTTGAAGAATGCACCGGCTTCATTTAATAGAACGATGTATCTGATATTGGGCAAATGGTTAAAAACCTTTCTACGCATTTTCATGGATGACTTTTCAGTATTTTCAGGTACAGATAGAAGGGCAGCAGTTCAAGATTTCCATGACCATTTGGAAAATCTAAAAGAAATTTTTGAGCAATGTCTCAAAACAGGTTTGAAATTAAATCCTGATAAATGTCACTTTTTGGTCACTAAGGGCACTCTTCTTGGTCACATAGTATCTGCTGAAGGCATAACTGTTGACCCTGCAAAGGTTACAGCTATTCTTTCCATGCCAATTCCACAAAGCCCAAAGGAAATGCAAAGTTTCTTGGGCCATGCAGGGTATCACAGAAGATTCATTAGGATGTATTCGGAAATTGCTAAGCCCTTGTCTAGGCTTACCAACAAAAAGATCCCTTTCTCATGGAGTGTTGAAGCTGACAAAGCATTTTGTGAACTGAAGTTGAGGCTATGTACTGCTCCACTTTTAAGTGTTCCTAATTGGTCATTGGAATTTCATGTGCATACAGATGCTAGTCTTCATGCTGTTGGTGCAGTTCTAGCTCAACCATCATCTCACAAAGTGGATAGACCTATCTCTTATGCAAGCAGACTACTCAACCAAGCTGAAAGAAATTACAGTACAACGGAAAGAGAAGGTTTGGCTATCGTATTTGCTCTTCAGAAGTTCCAACATTATCTCCTTGGTGTACATTTCATTGTTATTTCTGATCATCAGCCCTTGAAGTATTTGATAAACAAGCCTAGAGTAGCTGGAAGGATTTGGAGATGGTTACTCCTATTTCAAGAATTTAATTTTGATATTCATATTAAGCCAGGGAAAGAGCACTACATGGCAGATCAAGTGTCCAAGACGGCAATGAGCGAAAAGGCAACAGGTATTAATGATGAATTGGTGGATAGCAATCTTTTTCTAGTAGCAATCCGGACTGGTTGGTATGATGAAATTCTCCATGTTCTGACTACTGGAAAGATCCCAGAACACTTGACACCTATGGAAAAGAGAAGACTACTCCTGAAAACCAAAGCATATTCTCTTATAAATGGAAATTTATATAAATACTGTCAGGATGATATATTGAGAAGGTGTGTTTATCCAGAGGAGGTAAATCGTTTGCTAGAGGCTGCACACAGTGAAGGACACCTAAAGGGGGAAGAATTGGCTCATAGAATCATCCACAAGGGTTTATGGTGGCCTCATATTTTCAAAGATGCAATCAAGTTCGCCAAAGAATGCCACATCTGCCAGAGGTGTACCCCCGCGCCCACCAGATTAAATTTCCAACCATTGGTCATATCTACGGGATGGCTCCCATTTGAACAATGGGGTCTTGATTTCATAGGACCAATTAGTCCAACTGGTCAACCTGGAGGTAAAAAGCATATTTTGATGGCTACATGTTATGCCACTAAATGGATAGAGGCTAAAGCTACTGTGGACTGCACGGCTTTAACAGTAGCTAAATTTGTGTATAAACGTATTTTCTCAAGATTTGGTTGCCCACTGGAGATTACGAGTGATAGGGGCACACATTTTGTAAATCAATTGCTCCAGTTTATATTTGACAGGTACAAAATCTTCCATAAAAAATCTTGTGCCTACTATCCAAGGGCAAATGGCCAAGCAGAGAGTTCCAACAAGATTTTGATTGGACTGCTTCGCAAATTATCTTTCTATCATCAAAGCTCCTGGCCGCTAACATTGATCGGTGCAATTTGGGCTTTCAGAACCACGAAGAAGGGAACCACTGGCGAAACCCCATTCCGCTTAGTATATGGAAAAGAGGCATTGGCCCCATTTGAGTTTATTATCAGAAAGGAAATAGGAATCAAAACCGTTGGAATTGAACCCCCCATTCAGAGATTGGTGGCATTAGAAGAATATAGAGAAGGGACAATGCAAAAACTTCTGGTAACACAAGAAGAGCGCAAGAGATTGCATGACAGGTATCTGAGGTCCAATGAAGTTCAGGAAGGGTCCATGGTTTTAGTGCATCAGGTCCCATCATTTTCAACTAAATTGGCACCTAAATGG
>CM035420.1:20037403-20042403 GCA_020310875.1 Ceratopteris richardii
CTTTTTTATACTCTTTTGGCATTTTCTATGCTCTATTTCATATAGACATAGTGGAGACCAATAAAATCACAAGCTTACATAAGTGAATAGCTTACTTGCAAGAAGATTTTGAGAAACCAATCCTACTCTTTTATGTGAAACCTAAGAAAATATGTTGGATGAAAATTTTGTGCCAAGCTAGCTGATTTCGGGCTTGCTAAGTTAGTTCTAAGGGGAAATTGTTTGTAAATGTTGTTATCTGGGGAACACCAACTTATATTATATGAGAATGGTTATCACAAACAATAGTGAGCTAGAAATTTGATGGGTACAACTTTGGGATGGTGATTCGAGAACTCTCGAGTAGTCTTAGAAATTCAGAGACGAGTTTGATTGGCATAGGTAGTACTATTTTCTAAAGTGGGCAGCAAAAAAGGCTCGATAGGGGAGGTTTCTTGATCTTACAACTATGAGTCTTGTGAAATCCATGAAGAGTCACCCCTCTCGATTTGTGAGCTGAGGGTGGGAGGGCCGTCATGGAACGAAGAAGTTAGTGAGCTAACTCTCTCTCCCTCCTATCTGGCAGCTATAGTAGAATGAAGTTGGGAATCTCTATGACTCTCTAACGCTAGTAAGAATCACCCGAGCTATCGCTGATCTCAAGAGCCCATGATCTCTCGGAGGGTGGGCTGCCCTATAAACAGAGTGCTCAATCTGCATCTCCATACAAAGTGCTCCTCATCCTCCATCTCTACTCTGCATATCCTATGTATCTTCTCCTCTCTGGGAATGTCTACAGATCTACCTATCTCAATCTCTAGTCGATGTGATGAGACACTCAACTGGCCAATCGGTACCCTCGAGCTATGATGCATGTAAGGATCCATGTAGCATGGTTGTTGGATGAAACCCTCTGCTAGTATGTTTATGAACTGGTATTGGTAGTGTGATAGTCTTAATCCCTTGTGTGTTGTGTGCCATGTCTGACTAATGTAGAGATGCCAAAGGTCCTCTCTGAGTGGGGCTCCTGGAAGTGTGCCTGGTGACATCTCCACTCTAAGATGGCTAAGGCTGCATATCCTCATGTGAGTCTATCGGTGGCTGCCTATCTCATGTGTGTGTATATATATATATATATATATATATATATATATATATATATATATATATATATATATATATATATATATATATATATATATATATATATATATATATATATATATATATATGTATATATATAATGTGTTACTCATATATATTATGTACTGTTGTGTATAGACTGTTACGCATATATTATATATTGTTCTGTTTACATATATTCTGATATGTATGTATGTATGTAAATACAACAATATATAATATATACATAACAGTCTCTACACAACAGTACATACATATATATGTGTAACTTTTGGGACTTGCACTACCCAAATTTGTATAAGCTCGTGAACTCTACTGATCCATGATCTCTTTATATATGCATCAAGGTTTCCTTGCTTTTTACATCATCTAGATTTTCATTCCTTGCAAATGGTGAGAAGTACATTATCAAATACTATTAACCTACAAGACTTTCGATCCTAAACTTTTGATCATCTCATTACTCTGTCCATATTTCTAATTTGTATATTTAAATACATGTGTTGAAGTACATCTAGTTGATTATCTTTTGTCTATGCTTGAAGATCAACATATATCTGCTATTAAATACAATTTGTTGATTTGTTTATTCAACATATATTCAAATGGCATGTGCTATAAATATCCATACTTTTTTATGTAGATATTAGGTTTACAAAACACACTTGCAATATTGTTTTTTGCAAATTTAGGATTCTTCTAAGATGAATGATGATGACCATTGTTGGGCTAGGAATTGGATGAAGAGATTCAATCAGATTTTAGAGGACATGATGAGGGCATACATGTTTCTTCAATCAAAAGTTCGCCTTGGTAGGTACTTGATATTTTCTCATTCAAACTACTTGGTCAATGCATTAGGCAATTATATTGATGTTATAGGAGAAGGGTTCAGTACATGGAATGAAATCTGTGTTCTTTTTGCTTCTTGTGATCAAAAGCCTTGGTTTGATAACGTGTTGCTTGTTCTTTTTGTTCTCAAAAGTTACAAATTTTTATTGGAGAGATAAGAGTTGCAATTGTATGTGCGTGTGTAGATATGCACATGCTCAAGTGTATGTATGTGTATATATGTGCAAGTGTGCATGTGTATGTGGGTATTTATGTGTGTGCATTATGTGTGCATCTATTTATGCATGTATCTATATCCCTATGGTTAACAAAGCTGATAAGAAGTTTGACCAAGCAATGGAAGATGTAGCAAAATTGAATAATTTTACAAAAGAAAGATAGAAAAAAAGGTGATTTGGTGTAGTGAATGGTATCAAATACTCAAACAATATCTATGTTTTTAAGCAACATTATCACATAAATCAGCTAAACTTTTACAGTTCAAATGGAAATAATCATATGAATTTGCCAACTATTCTATATTACAAATGGAATTTGTCACCAAAATTCACCGAAATATTTATAATTATGATTTAAGATATTTCAATAAATTCGCCCATATTTATATACTTTTGAGTGAGGGGGATGGTCTTACTTTTTACCCTGGTATGCATGTGTATTTATATGTGTGTATGTGAATGCATGTGAGTATATGTGTGTGTATGCATGTGCGCATGAATGTATGCATATGCATGTGTGTGTATGTATGCATGTGAGTATATATCTGTATATGTGTGTGTGTGTGTCTATGTGTGTGTATGTGTGTATGTATATGTGTAAGTATGTGTATGTGTGTGTGCACATGTATGTATGTGTGTATGTGAGTGTATGTGTGTATGTGAGTGTATGTGTGCATCCAAGAGTATGCATGTGTATATGTGCATGTGTGTCTCTCCTATGCATGTGCATGCGTATGTGTATGTATGTATTTGCATGTATGTATGTGTGCATGTACGCATGCAAATGAATGTGTTCAGGTACACTTGTTTGTGTCCTTTTCTTTCTCTCTCTCTCATACATGTGCATCTTTCTCTTTCTTTCTCTATAGGTATGTGTGCATCCGTCTCTCTCTCTTTCACTAGTATGCACTCTCTCTCTCTCTCTTGTTGAATCCCAACACAAATGGATCGGAAGAATTGCAAAACTATTTATGTATGTGTAGGACATTGTGTATGCGGGGGTGAAGCCTCAAAAGTAGTCTATCTTTGTCTCTCTCCCTCTATCTCTCTCTCTCTCTCGTTCTCTCTCATGCCATAGGTGTGTGTGTCTCTCTCTTTTTCAAGTCCATAACCACTCAGTCTCTCTCTCTCTCTTCCTCTCTCTGTTACTCTGTCTCTCTCTTGATTAAATCGATTAGAAATCAAATAATACTATTAGTTACGAGCATGACTAGGAGTTATATGCCGTGCATTCTTGCACTTGGTTGCAATATAGATATTGTAAAGATTATAAAAAAATAAGTTCCATTTTATTCGTGTGCTTCCATAAATGAATTTTCTTAGTGCCCTCAAATTATTTTCATTCAATACTTGGTTTCAATATAGATATTTTAAAGATTCTAAACAAACGATTTCTATTTTATTCATGTGCATCATGAAGGAATTTTTTCTTAGTGCATTCAACTTTTATTTTTCATTCACTTAAAGGTCTAGAAATACGCATCATCATCTTTATTGGGAAGATCAGTACCTCATCTTCTTTGAACTCCTTAAAATGTGATAGATTGAATTTATACCTCCTTATTATGCATTGGGTAGCTCAGCTTTTAAATTTTCATTCTCAATTGCTCCCAAAGAATTTTGCTCCTCAAACATTTTAATCCATAATCTACAAATATCATTATTATCGTAATCTTAAGCATTTATGCTTCTATGAAGAGTACTCTAATCATTTTTCTCTTCACTATGAGTGTAATCGTTTTTCTCTCCACTATCCTGATGTGTCTGACTTGTAAGCATTGTCCGAGATGTAGATGACGACTTAAAAGTTGAGAGTAGCATATAGAGAAGCAGAGAATAAGAGAGAGAAAAAACTCATAGAAAGAATGAGAGAAAGAGAGAGAGAGAGTGTGTGTGTGTGAGAGAGAAAGAGAGGGAGAGACATGGGCGGGTGCATTTCCTGTGTAAAAGTAAAAAATCTATTGTAATCATAAGCGCACAGCAGATATGTTGCGGTTGAGAGAGAGAGAGAGACCCCAAGTTAGAAATATATTGTAATTATAAGCGCAGAGCGGATATGCCTGAGTTGAGAGAGAGAGAGAGAGAGAGAGAGAGAGAATATGCGCGGATATGCTGCAGTTCACAGTGAGAGAGAGAGAGTTCAGCTAGAATGGTATTGTTTTGCAAAGTCTTTCTACCGGATAAGCAGGTCAGAGCAACTCACAGCGAAAGCAAACATGAAACCATTATTACACTAAGCGATTGTGTTTGGGTGCGGACATTCCAAATTCGATGTTATGTTTCAACCAACCTTTTCTTTGTGATAATGGAATCAAATTACTTTTTAAAATAAGTTGGAGCATTAATATCTTCCGTGATTGTACGTAAGATGGAAACTTCACAAAGACTGATGAATTCAGTGGACAAACTTTCTTCTTCGCTTACATATCATGTGCTCATCAAGAAATTTTCTTCTTCGCTTACATATCATGTGAGAAATGAGCATCACGCTCCCATCTGCATGGGGACGAATGTCACATCGGCTTCCCCAATGTGCGTATGAGAGAGAGAGAGAAAAGATAGAGAGAGAGGATCCCAACGGGTCAAGATAAAAGATCACTTGCCACTCTGCGACAAGGGAAGCTGTACAATACGCGAGCAGTCTTACCACGTGCTGTTATTGACTGCAGTCTTCCACCGGCGAGGAAGTATACGGTATAAGAACGTTGACATACATTAACCAGCCTACATGCATGTCTTCTCAGGAGGTCGGATTTCACTTTCCAAATCGGAGTGAGTAGTTCGTGGAACAGGCATGAGTAGCAGCGA
>CM035420.1:20047403-20114903 GCA_020310875.1 Ceratopteris richardii
ATACATGTTTTAGGGTTAGGGTTTTAGGATTAGGGTTTTTGAATTTCTCGTTTCTTTTGTTTTGCAAGAGATTTTTGGCATTGATTCTTTGGAATTTGACAAGAGATGATGTCAATTGGGCTTTGATGAGAGCGTTCAAAAGAATTACATTGATGTAAGTGATTGTTTTTTTATTTATTATAAATAGAGATAGAGAGAGAGGGATTAAGAGAGAGAGAGAGAAAGAGGAAGAGAGAGATGAAAGAGAGAAAGAGAGAGATAAAGAGAGAGATATAGATAGAGAGAAAAAGAGAGACATAGAGATACATACACACAGATGCATACATATTACATACACATATGCATATGCAAAGAGAGAGACATAGAGATACATACACAGAGATGCATACATATTACATACACATATGCATATGCATATGCATACATACACACACACATATACATGCACACACATGTACACACACATGCATACATGCACATACACATACACACACATCACATATACATCCACACAAACACACATTTACATGTTTTAGGGTTAGGGTTTTAGGATTAGGGTTTTTTTCTTTTACACATATACACACATAATACATACACACATGCACACATATACACATGCATACACACATACACATACACATACACATAGACATACACATACACATACACATACACATACACATACACATACACATACACATACACATACACATACACATACACATATGCATATGCATACCCATATGCATACACATACTCATATGCATACGCATACGCATACACATACGCATACGCATACGCATACACATACACATACACATACACATACACATACACATACACATACACATACACATACACATACACATACACATACACATACACATACACATACACATACACATACGCATACACATACACATACACATACACATACACATAGGCATACACATACACATACACATACACATACAGACACACACGTGCATACATAGATACATACACACATACATACATACATGCATACATACACACATACACATAGAGAGAGAGAGTCACACGCACACACATGCATACATACACACACGTGACATATACATACACACATATGAATGTTTTAGGGTTAGGGTTAGGGTTTTTGGCTTTTACATATATACACACATACACACACACATATACATGCACCCACATGTACACACACATGCATACATGCACATACACATACACACACATCACATATACATCCACACAAACACACATATACATGTTTTAGGGTTAGGGTTTTAGGATTAGGGTTTTTTACTTTTACACATATACACACATAATACATACACACATGCACACATATACACATGCATACACACATACACATACACATACACGTACACATACACATACACATACACTTACACATACACATACACATACACATACACATACACATACACATACACATACACATACACATACACATACACATACACATACACATACACATACACATACACATACACATACACATACACATACACATACACATACACATACACATACACATACACATACACATACACATACACATACACATACACATACACATACACATACACATACACATACACATACACATACACATACACATACACATACACATACACATACACATACACATACATACACACACATGCATACATACATACAGACACACATACATACATACATACATACATACATACACACATACACATAGAGAGAGAGAGTCACACGCACACACATGCATACATACACACACGTGACATATACATACACAAATATGCATGTTTTAGGGTTAGGGTTAGGGTTTTTGGATTTTACATATATACACACATGCATACACACATATACACGTATGAACACATAATACATATGCACATACACATATATATACACATGCATACACACATACACACACATAAATGTTTTAGGTCTAGGTCTTTAGAATTAGGGTTTTAGGATTTTTACATATATACACATATGCATACACACACATACACATATATATATTCACCTACACATATACATATACAAGCATACACACATACACCTGTTTTAGGTTTAGGTCTTTAGGATTAGGATTTTATGGTTTTTACACATGTAGATAAATATTTACACATATAGAAATATACACACATAATACATGTACACATACACATGTATATACATAGGCAGACACACATATACATGTGTTCTAGTTGTTGTTCATAAATATAATGTCTATGTGTCCCATTTCTTTGTACACGATTCATGATTCATTTTGCTCACGTCTTTTGTATTTGACTGTTTTACTTTATCAAATCATTTTTTTGTTGCTTGTCATACATGTCACATGTAGTTGGGTTTTTCTTGGGCAGAGTGGATTGTCTTTTGCTACACAACAGCATGGGAATGTTGTTGTAGCAAGAGACAACACATTCTGCCCAAAAACATTTTGCAGATATGGTCGTCGGTATAGGCGACGGAATAAGCATCGATATCCCCAGGAACATACCGATGCTTATACCGACTATTTTGCCCAAGGGCATACCATGGCTTATACCGTCGCTTATACCGATGCATATACCGATGCTTATACCGACGCATATACCGACGCTTATACCGACGCTTTGGTTCCGATGCCTACACCGACCCTTACACCGACGTCGGGGCAAAATCGTGCCCGTTCATTTTCCTCAGTAGAAGCCTCGGTGTACGCCTGATATGTTGTAGTGACATACATATGCATACCTACATACACACACATATACACATATACATACACACACATATGCATATACTACATACACTGTCACATGCATACACATACACACACATGTGTACACACACATTTGTACACACACATACATACACGTATGCATACACATATACTCTCACATGCATACACATATAAGAGAGAAACATATACATACACACACATTTTTATACCACTTTTCACACATGCACACATGTATACATAAACACACATATTTATACACACACATTTCACACATCCACACATATATACATACACACATGCATAGGCATACATACATACAGACAAACACACACACACACACACAGACACACACACACACACACACACACACACACACACACACATATATATATATATATATATATATATATATATATATATATATATATATATATATATATATATATATATATATATATATATATATATATACACATATATACACACACACACACACACACACACACACATATATATATATATATATATATATATATATATATATATATATATATATATATATATATATATATATATATATATATATATATATATATGTGTGTGTGTGTGTGTGTGTGTGTGTGTGTGTGTATATATATATATACATGCATACCCGCACATACACATATACACACATCACATATACATACACACATATACATGTTTTAGGGTTAGGGTTTTATGACTAGGGATCTAGGCTTTTACATACATACGCACATAGATATAGACATATACACACATAAAACATATACACATGCATACACACATATACATGTTTTAGGTCTAGGTTTTTAGCATTAGGGTTTTAGGGTATTTAGATATGCATACACCTATATACACATATACACACATAATACATATACACATAGACATGTATATACACATGCATACACACATATACATGTTTTAAGTCTAGGTCATACGAATTAGGGTTTTAGGGTTTTACACATGCATACACATATATACACCTATAGACATATAATACATATACACATACACATGATTATACACATGCATACACACATATACATGTTTTAGGTCTAGGCCATTAGGATAAGTGTTTAAGGGTTTCTACACATGCATACACATCCACACATATAATACATATACACATGCATACACACATATACATGTTTTAGGTCTAAGTCTTTAGGATTAGGTTTCTAGGGTTTTTGCATATGCATACACATATACACACATAATAGATATACACATACACATGTATATACGCATGCATACATACATATACAAACGCACATGTACACACACGGACACAAAACATGTTTTTGATGTAGGTCCTTAAGATTGTTAGGTTCTTTAGATATATAATTAAATATATAGAAAATAGGATTTTAGGGTTTTAATTAGAATAAGTATATATAAGAAAAAAATAAGAAACAAATTAGAGTATATATATATATATATATATATATATATATATATATATATATATATATATATATATATATATATATATATATATATATATATATATATATATATATATATATATATATATATATATATATATATGTATATGTATATAATGGGATTTTAGTATAGATAAATAAATATTACAAGAGCTAGGCTCTTAAATATATAAATTGAATATATATAATTAACTATATAAAAAAATAGGATTTTACGGATTTTATTATATTAAACAAATATGATTAAATATATAAAAGTAAAGGTTTAAATTTCATATATATATATATATATATATATATATATATATATATATATATATATATATATATATATATATATATATATATATATATATATATATATATATATATATATATATAAAGGAGTACAATGTATAATCAAATATATATAAAAACTACGATTCTAATATGGATAAATAATTATGAAAAGAGATATAGTTTTTCATTAAATTACATATATAAAAATGAATATACAAGAAAAATTATTTTAGGGTTTTTTAATTAGATTACATATATATAATTAAATATATAAAAAATAGGGTTTTAGGTTGTTGAGAATTAGACAATCTGTTGAGAATTATGGTACTTGTCCATGCTCCAACCGTGAGACTTGGCACATACTCACCTCTCATTAATTACCTCCTCATCAATTATGTATTTTTCGTAAGCTCAAAAGAAAGCTAGCCCTTGAAAATGTGGATAGCACACTCATAACCTTAAAGGAGAGTGTTAAAAAAAGGGATAATTTATTTATGGCATTGATAAAACCAAAAATATGTCTAGAGATAATGATTTCTCATAAAAGATGTGACCTTATCCATATGGATCAATATGGAGCACCAAAAGGCATTTAAGGCAGTGGAAAGACAAAGGTCCTGAAGTGAAGGATCAAGAGGTGAGAGAATCTAAAGGGTAGGTGAAACATGCCATACCCATAGCTCTACATATAGAGCTTATTTGAACGTGAAAACTTGTGGAAAGGACAAGGAGATGGTCTAGAAGCATATAGTGGTCATTCTATCACAAAGCAATATGAGAAGGTACCTTATTTGGATGCTACAATGCACAAAGGTATTCTAGCCACAAAACTTTTCTATACACAACCACTTTCTGAAGGTGATATCTCTCTATGTACTTATCCAATTAATGCATATGATATCTTGTTGGAAATCGTATCTCTCATACTCTCCCTATCGCAAATATCTCTGACAAATCGTTCTCCAGTACTTGATGCGAATATTTCTTGTGAACCTTAGTTTTTTGCATTACCTGAGATAACATGTAGTCTATCTTTAAACAATAAATTGCCTGGTCATATGATCTCCAAATGCAGTATTCTTTAGCTTGTTAGAAGGCTATACAAGTCTACCATGTGTCGACCAATTGTGAGAGCAATTGGGAGTCTGATGTGTGATAGAATCAGGTGTTAGTAAGCATGTGTCTTACATGATAGAATCTAGAAGAGGTTCTCTAACTTCCGCTACGCATATTGGAGTGAAATTTCTCCACATTTTTGGTATTAGAGATTTTTTTGCAGAGCATTGGGAGTGGAGCCCATGGATGTTCAAAGAGATCTTGAAGAGGATGCAGAGATGGCAAAGTACAGCTTGGAGCTATGAGCACATGGAGTGTGCATTGGAAAGCTATGGAGATAAAGATTTTGTATGTAAGAAAGTTTTGTTTCTTTATGTGATTTGAAGTGATACACTCTCTTATCCTACTCTCTTCTAAATATGTTGATCATTGAGGCATGCTATAAGTATTGCTAATCACTTTGTTGAAGATTTATGAGCAGCGTTTACAAGAAGATGAAGATTCAAGCAAAGAATCTTGGATGAGCAACTACATGTAGCCGCATGAGAAGATTGTATGCATGTTTGAGATGTTGCACTCAATTGAATGAATTGCAAGCTATTATTATGTACATGGCTAAGGGTTTAAGCTGTCATGTAAGCTTGATGATATCATTATATGCTTATGCATTGAATATGCTTATGTATGTATGCTTGGGAAAGTTAAGCTCAAGATGTATTATGATTTTGGACAGCCATGTTTAGGCTGAATATAAAGTGAAGTTGAGGTTGACAATTGATTTCTATCATGCAAAAATGTATGCATATGTGATGGTAGATGATATATACACATGTTGATGAGTAATAGGCTATTTTATAAAGCCTATACAAGCTGAAAATTGCATGTCTATGTAGCCATATGAACTGGCATAAAGTGAGCTGAATATATGCTCAAATCCTTGGTGATTTGTGTACATGCTTATGTATGATTGTTAGCATGATATTGAAGCATGAAACGTTGCTCATGTTCAACCATTGATGAGCTGAAAGATTGCTAAGATGCAAGGCTACTATGTATGAAATTTATGGATGTATCTTGTTGTGGATAAAATTCATCAAGGTAAATTTGCAAAAGAAAATATGTGCGCTCATGTTATGATGACCAAAATCATTTGATGCTTGAGTTTAGATACATCAAGTTAATGCAAAGCTCCTATTTATATCAGCCAAAGCTAAGTAAACAAAGCTTGGATCAAGGAAGATGCAAAGATTAGAGCCAAAGTGAAGGAAGGAGCCCAAGCTCAAAGGTTAGCAAAAACATACACTACAACATATCGAGGGTATATCGAGGTTGCTACCGAGGAAAATGAACGGGCGTGAAATCTTCGCGACGTCGGTGTTACAGACGCTATATGCGTCGGAAAGAAAGCGCGGGTATGGTGCCGGTATAAGCGTCGGTATACGCGTTGGTATAATCGTCGGAAATACCGACGAATATACCGACGCTTATACCGACGTCCCCGCTGGGTGTACCGGCGCAGATATCGACAACCATACTGGATGTACCGACGCGTATACCGACGACCAAACCTGCACAAAGTTTTTTGGGCAGAGTGTGTTGTCTTTTGCTACAGCATGATGTTGTTTAGCAAAAGACAATACACTGCCCAACTGAGTACATGTGTTATGTACTCTAATGGCAACCAAAACATAAACTTATATGAACAAAAATGAACAATTATTCATGTACAGAAAGTCGTATATTCCATAAATGGCACTTACATATAGGAGTCGAATACAAAATTATGGTACATCATTGCCACATAGGAGTGTAATACAAAATTGTGGAAATGTGACAAAACACTTCCATATAGGAATCGAATACAAAATTATGGTTCATGATTGTCGTATGCGAGTGTGATACAAAATTGTGGCATTGATCAAAATATTTACACCTACAATCTTGCAACAAAACATATGTATAAAATAAAACCAATTAAAATGACATTTATAAACAACAACTAGAAACACGAAACCAAGATATAACTTTACCTAATCAAGAATATTCTCCCATGAGACGATTGCACCGTGCCCGTCTATATCTTGTAATAGAGAAGTCAATCCATGTCGATATCCATATGTTTCTTCTGCTCGCGTTGGAGGATGACCCACTGCCAACTCCTATAGTAAATATGCAAAATGTTAGATGAATATACATAATATACTTAACACAAACGACTTCAATAATTAACATCATACTTACAAATTGGTAGTGCATACTTTCGTACCCGCCGCTACCTAAATGCGACGTTCCAACCGTATCTAACGGAGTGGCTACCGCATCTCTTTGTTGTCAATACCGATCAGGAGTATGTTGATGCTCATCCTGAATCGATTCCCATTCTTCGGTGTCTAGCCATACAGGCTTCGGTAAGCCTGCTTTGAAAGCATCACGAGCTTCCAATTGTCGATGCGACATCACCTCGCGTGCTGTATGTTGTATCCAATCGGAACTCACAACTGGATTGCGAGGTGCTGGCCGGTACTCTTCATATATGCATTGTGTGATATGATTTTTAGAGCCTCTATCATGTTCGGTCCATTTTAGCATTACTGAATGACCGAATTTGATCGAGCAGAGTTGTCATATACGTTGTCACATTGACTTCGACGTCGCATCCATAACGGGAGCTCCCTTACGGATATGATATATCTTTGATTCATCGTGATCGTGTGCACCCCATGGTGTACGTGGAGATCCCATCTGATGCAATATGAAGATCTCATCTCATCCAATGTATATATATGCATGCTTAAGCTTGTATACATATACATTCATGTATACATATGCTTGTATACATATGCATTCACGTATACATATGCTTGTATACATATGCATTCACGTATACATATGCTTGTATATGTATATGTGCATACATATACATACACATATGCTTCCTTGTATATGCTTGTATGCATATGCTTGCTTGTATACATACATGTACATATGCTTGCTTACATATGCATGCATGTATACATATGCATGCATGCTTGTATAATAATGCATGCTTGCTTAAATATGCATGCTTGCTTACATATGCATGCTTGTATACGTATGCTTTCTTACATATGCATGCATGTATACATATGCATGCATACTTGTATACATATGCATGCATGCTTGTATACATATGCATGCTTACTTGCATGTATACATATGCATATCCCATGTGCATGCATGTATGCATATCCCTCATGCATTCATACATGCATATGCATACATGAATGCATATGCATATCCCGCATGCATGCATGTATGCATATCCCTCATGCATTCATACATGCATATGCATACATGAATGCATATGCATGCATGTATGCAAGTATGCATATGCATGTATACACATGCATGTATGCATATGCATACATGCATGCATGCATGTATGCATGTGCATTCATGCATGTATGCATGTGCATTCATGCATGTATTCATGTGCATTCATGCATGTATGCATGTGCATTCATGCATGTATGCATGTGTATGCATGCATGTATGCATGTGTATGCATATGCATTGATGTATGCATCTGCATTCACGTATGCATATGCATATGCATATGCATGCATGCATGTATGCATGTGTATGCATGCATGTATGCATGTGTATGCATGCATGTATGCATATGCATTCATGTATGCATATGCATGTATGCATGTATGCATATGTATGCATGTATGTATGTGTATGCATGCATGTATGCATGTGTATGCATGCATGTATGCATATGCATTCATGTATGCATATGCATTCATGTATGCATATGCATTCATGTATGCATATGCATTCATGTATGCATATGCATTCATGTATGCAGATGCATTCATGTATGCATATGCATGCGTATGCATGTGTATGCATGCATGTATGCATATGCATTCATGTATGCATGTATATGCATGTGTATGTATGTGTATGCATGCATGTATCTATATGTATATGCATGTCTATGTATGTGTATGCATGCATGTACCTATATGTATATGCATGTCTATGTATGTGTATGTGTATGTATGTGTATATGCATGTGTATGCATGCATGTATGCATTCATGTGTATGCATGCATGTATGCATGTGTATGCATGCATACATGAATATGCATACATGCATGCATGCATGCATGCATGCATGTGCATTCATGCATGTATGCATGTGTATGCATGCATGTATGCATGTGTATGCATGCATGTATGCATATGCATTCCTGTATGCATATGCATTCCTGTATGCATATGCATTCCTGTATGCATATGCATTCATGTATGCATATGCATGCATGCATGCATGTATGCATGTGTATGCATGCATGTATGCATATGCATTCATGTATGCATATGCATTCATGTATGCAAATGCATGTATGCATATGCATGCATGCATGTATGCATGTGCATTCATGCATGTATGCATGTGCATTCATGCATGTATGCATGTGCATTCATGCATGTATGCATGTGCATTCATGCATGTATGCATGTGCATTCATGCATGTATGCTTGTATACATATGCATGTATGCATGTGCATTCTTGCATGTATGCATGTGCATTCAGGCATGTATGCATGTGCATTCAGGCATGTATGCATGTACATTCATGTATGCATATGCATTCATGTATGCATATGAATTCATGTATGCATGCATGTATGCATGCATGTATGCATGCATGTATGCATGCATGTATGCATATGCATTCATGTATGCATATGCATTCATGTATGCATATGCATTCATGTATGCATATGCATTCATGTATGCATATGCATTCATGTATGCATATGCATTCATGTATGCATATGCATGCATGTATGCATATGCATTCATGTATGCATATGCATGCATGCACATGCATGTATGCATATGCATGCATGCACATGCATGTATGCATATGCATGCATGCACATGCATGTATGCATATGCATGCATGCACATGCATGTATGCATATGCATGCATGTATGCAAATGCATGTATGCATGTGCATTCATGCATGTATGCATATGCAGGCATGTATGCATATGCATGTATGCATATGCATTCATGCATGTATGCATGTGCATTCATGCATGTATGCATACACATGCATGTATGCATATGCATGTATGCATATGCATACGCATATGCATATGTATATGTATATGCATGAATATGTATATGTATATGTATATGTATATGTATATGTATATGTATATGTATATGTATATGTATATGTATATGTATATGTATATGTATATGTATATGTATATGTATATGTATATGCATACACATACGCATATGTATATGTATATGCATATGCATATGCATGCATGTATGCATATGCATACATGCATTCATGCATGAATGCATGTGTATGCATGCATGCATGTGTATGCATGCATGCATGTGCATGCATGCATGTATTCATGTGTATGCATGCATGTATGCATATGCATTCATGTATGCATATGCATTCATGTATGCATATGCATGTATGCATGTATGCTTGCATGCATGCATGTATGCATATGCATGCATGCACATGCATGTATGCATATGCATGCATGCACATGCATGTATGCATATGCATGCATGCATGTATGCATATGCATTCATGCATGTATGCATATGCATTCATGCATGTATGCATGTGCATTCATGCATGTATGCATGCATGCATGCATGCATGTATGCATGTACATTCATGCATGTATGCATGTGCATTCATGGATGTATGCATGTGCATTCTTGCATGTATGCATGCATGCATGTATGCATATGCATGCATGCATGTATGCATATGCATGGATGCATGCATGTATGCATATGCATGCATGTATGCATATGCATTCATGTATGCATATGCACTCATGTATGCACATGCATGCATGCGTGTATGCATATGCATGCATGCATGCATGCATGTATGCATGTGCATTCATGCATGTATGCATATGGATGCATGTATGCATATGCATATCCCTCTCTCTCTCTCGCTCTCTCTCTCTCAGACAAAAATAAAGAGAAAACAAAAATATACAGAAAGATGAAAATATACAAAAATATAAAGTGATATATGTTTTACTTACATTGATGTATGTGCAGGTATTCCACTTGAAGTGCTTCTTTGTCGAATTTCCAAAGCTTTGATGTGAAATTCTCCTGCAAAACCAAACAAAGAACATATTAGGAAAACCAAAACATAAAGAGAGAGAGAGAGAGGGAGAGAGAAAGAGAGAGGGAGAGAGAAAAAGGGAGGGAGAGGAGGAGAGAGTGAGTGTAGAGGAGATACTGGGGTATCCGCTTTTAACAAAGGTAGAGAATGAAGATTAAACACGTCCAGTACGTCACCTTCTCAAGGGGGGTTCTCTTTAGGGAAGTATACCCTTAAACATTTCTGTGAGCAGGCCGACAAGGAGAATTTTACAGAATGGTAAATGCTTCAGCAATTATGGACAACCAATAACAAATGAAGACTGTACTCTGCCTGATTCAAACCAGATGATTACAAAGTTGGGCAATTGATAGATGATGCTCACAAGCGTAAACTTAGGTCTAACAAGCCACAAGCTTAGGGCTAACAAATCACCTGAATAGTAAACACACCAATACAAAAGTTTCTCCTATCCGCATAAGGACCACTGATATGCAGACTAACTCAGAACAATCCAAGTGGTAAGATCTTCTCAAGAGAATAGAACACAATCAATCACACTGACCCACGGAAAAAGAAGAAGAATCCAAGCTACTCTTTTACACTATGGTGCTCATAGCCCTTCACTGAGAAGCCTCCCCTCTGTATACACAACAGAGTAGCTCCCACAGTAGACTTGAAACCACCAAGTGCAAGAGAGGTCTTTTGTACGTACGCACGAACCACTGTATCCCTAAAACTTCTACATGTACTCCAGTGTGTTGTACCTCAAATGAGCACAAATCCTTTGATTTTATAGGCCCCAATAGGCCAAGAGAGCCTTGCCGAATCTTCACGTCCACTGGTCATGCGCCGGTTGAATGCCCAAAATTGGAGGGTAGGTCAAATATTCCCTTTGATTTGAATTGGATCCCCAAAGATAGGTAGTCGCCGTGAATGGTTGGCGGCCACTTTTACTCTTGACAATACACTTTTACCTTTTCACCTGCCATCTGAGGTTCTCATTTTTGTAGTTTTGTTACTTCCTTACTGCTTAATCCCGGCAATTCATGTGATGCCGATTGGTCCAACTGCTTGTCCTCCAGGAAAGGCCAAAACTCCAAGAAATGTGGGGAAAAGAACAATGATTGAGGGAACCCACTTTGCTCGAAATTTTAGCACTGTAACCTCCTCCCGAAATTCTGAACCACCTGGTTGATCTATATTCATTTTTTTGTTTGTCGAAGGATAGCATGACCCACACCTCTATGCGTGACATGCTGCCATATATTCCTCAACTCTTCATTTCTCACTCGCTTAATTAGGTAATCGCAAGCACCATGCAAAATGCCCTTCATCACAACCTTTATATCCGCATTGCAAGAGAGATCATGATAACTGGCAGATCCGACTCAAGCCCAATAACTTTCAACATACGGAAACCATCTTCCTTTGCTTTGGACTCACTGCTGTCTTCATCATTCATTTGATGATATACATACTTCATCGTCAGTATCGATGTCATTATTATCTGTGGACATAGTTGGCTCGCCCTCAAGGTTTGCCATGTTTTGGTCCATGAAACTGTGATTTCTTTCTTCTCGATTACCATTTGAGAAGGGCTCGGCTTGAAGGCCATGTTCTCCTTTGTCCACTTTAGTTGCACGTTCTCCAATATATTTGTTGACGCTATGACCCATCTCCTCCGACAGCTGTGGTGTCACACGGTCATTCATCTCAACCATAGGCACCATGTAAACACCGTCTTTAGTGTGTGTGTGGGAGTGTGTGTATGAGTGGGGAAGTGTGTGTGTGAGTGGGGGAGTGCATGTGAGTGTGTGTGTGTGTGTGTGTAACTGTGTGTGTGGAACCGTGTATGCCGGTGTACGTGCGTATATGCAGGTGTGGGTGTGATGTGTGGGTGTGTGTGTTGCATGTCTGTGTGTGTGGGTGAGTGTATGTGTGTATGTGGATGAGTGTGCCGGTGTATGCCTGTATGGGGAGTGTGTGCGAATGTGTGTGTGTGTATGTGTGAATTCACGCGTGCATGCGGGGGAGTGCATATGTATGAGGATGTATGTGATTGTGTGATTATGTGTTTGTGCATGTGAGGGAGAGTGAGCGGGAGCGGGGGATGCGGAGGGCAGCGGGCGGGGGAACAGGGCGGATGGCGGGGGATTGGGCAGGGCGGGGGATGCGGAGGGCAGCGGGCGGAGGAACAGGGCGGATGGCGGGAGATTGGGCGGGTGGCGGGGGAAGGATAGCAGCGGGTGGCAGGGAGGCGGATGCACGCGGGGGCTGCGGGGGGAGGACTGGGCGGGTGGTGGGGGATTGCAGCGGGAGGGGGCGCGAGGTATTCTGGCGGAGGGGATCGGGGCTCTAGGCGGAGGCGGGGGCGGGGAACAGCGGGTGAGGAGGCGGATTGTTTGGCGGGCGCGGAGGGTGCAGCGGGTGAGAGAGAGAGAAAGAGAGAGAGAGAGAGAGAGAGAGAGAGAGAGAGAGAGAGAGAGAGAGAGAGAGAGAGAGAGAGAGAGAGAGAGAGAGAGAGAGAGAGAGAGAGAGAGAGAGAGAGAGAGAGAGAGAGAGAGAGAGAGAGAAAAGGAAGAAGGGACGGGGAAGGAGAGAGAGAGAAATAGAGAAAGAGAGAGAAGGAGAAGGGGGTTGACGCGGGCAGGGAAGAGGAGAGAGAGAGGGGAGAGAGAGAGAGAGAGAGAGAGAGAGAGAGAGAGAGAGAGAGAGAGAGAGAGAGAGAGAGAGAGAGAGAGAGAGAGAGAAAGAGAGAGAGAGAGAGAAAGAGAGAGCGGAGGGCGGAGTGAGGAGGGGTGCGGAGTGCGGAGAGGGGAGGGCGGAGGGAGGAAATAGGAGGCGGAGGGAGGAAAGAGGAGGGGCGGAGGGTGGAGAGAGAAAGAGAGAGAGAGAAGGAAGAAGGGGGGCGGGGTCACACGCGGGGAAAGAGAGAGAGATAAAGAAAAAGAGAGAGAGGGAGAGGGACCGAGGGAGAGGGAGTGAGAAAGAGAGAGAGAACGAGAGAGAAAATGATTATAACATCCTGGCCCTCGCGATCAAGATCCCTGCAGCAAGCCCGAAGATGCAAGCTATTTGTTGGACCAAAACATTGATGATTCATATTTCCAGATTGTGTAGCCTTTCTTGCCACATCCGTAGTTTTCCGAAGAGTGAACGTGTATCCTGCTGGTAATAGACAATTGTTACCTGCCAGGCATAGCCAATGCCACTGGAGGCAAGGTCAGTCAATCCTCCGTAATTGGCCGAGACAATTCTCAACAATAATGATATCCATCCTTGCAAGTTATGTTGCTTTCTACACAGATACATGTCCCCTACTGCAATGATTAGATTTGCCAAGTTCTTCATAATTGTAAGCATGCTAATATTCTCATATTTTAAACTCATTATGCTTGGAAGAAGCATTCCAGCAAATATTAAGTTCACAGGAAACCAAATGAATACAAGCTTCCATGTCCATGGTTCTGTGTGATGTACCTACATGCCTTCAAAGTATGTATGATTGCCACATTCACTTGAAAAACATGAAAGATATCTCAGCCTCCCAATTAAATCCTGAGAGGACTGACTTATTCAAAAGTACCATGCCATATGAGCAAAGGCAACCTGCAGCTCCCGAAAGGACCGCTCACATAACTTTGCTTTACCTCTACTTCTCCTTTCTCAATCTGGGAGAGACTTCTATCTTGCTCTTCTGCATGCCTAGCCTAGAGAGAGAAGAGAGAGAAAGAGGTGTACTACAGTGAGAGAGAGAGAGAGGGAGAGAGAGAGAGGGAGAGAGAGAGAGAGATAGTGAGAGAGAGGGAGGGAGAGAGAGAGAGAGGGAGAGAGAGAGAGAGAGGGAAGGGAGGGAGAGAGAGAGAGAGAGGGAAGGGAGGGAGAGACGGAGAGAGAGAGAGAGACAGAGGTAACAAACGGAGTTCTGCTCTACTGTTGGCGCAGGCGATCTCGAAGGGAGTTCTACATTCGAAAATGACAAATTTCGGGTTCAGGCTCAGTTAAAAAGAGAGCGTCGGTATATGCGTCGGTATACGCGTCGGTAGTTTCAGCAGAATACCGATGCATATACCGACGGTTATACCGACGCTCTCATTCCGAACCCAATTCTGAGGCAATGCAGCTTTCCCAAATTTCTC
This sequence comes from Ceratopteris richardii, assembly GCA_020310875.1. NCBI lineage: Eukaryota > Viridiplantae > Streptophyta > Polypodiopsida > Polypodiales > Pteridaceae > Ceratopteris > Ceratopteris richardii. Next base: position 20,063,267 of record CM035420.1, read on the forward strand.
GAGGGGTATACGAACGCCAACAGCTGCACGTCGGTACATAGAACGTCAGCATTTAGTTTATATGTTGTAGTGATAGTGTGTGCACTTGAAGATGGAACCCAAGGTGAAGGTGGAATAGGTGAAGCCTAGGATTGAGCTTCCCAACAAAGGAGTAGAAGGCTCCAAAGGAGGCTACCATGAAGTGTTAAAGACTCAACAAGGACTCAAAGACATTCCCCAATGTTGCAAGGAGCAACAAGCAAGCAGCAAGCTAGAGGGAAGAGTCACACATAAGGTCTGACAAATGGATAAAGTTGATTGAGGTAAAAGAATTCCATTTGCAAAGGTAAGTGTTGATTTAAAGGGTAAGAAAAATCCACATTGTGTGTGGTGCTAAGTTCCAAGCTTATATCATGTGAATGTATTGTCAAAGGATCAGGCTAGTAAGACCATTCCAAGAGGAATGGCAAGCCACATGTAAAGGCAAGTAAGACCACCCAAGAGGAGTGGCAAGCCTATGGCAAGTAAGACCATTCAAAGAGGAATGGAAAGCCTATGTGAAGGCATGTAAGACCATCCCAAGAGGAATGGCAAGCCTTATTAGAAGATTAAGAAAAATTGAGGTGCGAAATCTACAAATGCTTCACATGAAGAGGAACCCATGAAAGAGTTCATGTATGATCAGCCATTTGATGATTTTGCAGGTCTTAAATCTTCCATGAAGAGTGAAGAAAAGATCATGAAGGAAAGGGGAGTTAGCTCGCAAGCATTGGAAGATCTAGAAGAGTCCAAAGAAGAGGAAGTGGAGCCAACACAAATTTTAGATTTGGAAGAGCCAAAGAAGGAGTAAGAGCAGCCATCAAAGGTAAATTGAAAGCATGAGGAGGAGCTACATCTATGGAAGGAGTGCTTAGAGGGAAGGAGCAACCATGATGCACAAAAGAAGTCTTGAAGACAAGTTGGAAGAAAGCATGAAAACCATCACGGCATCAAAAGGAGATGCAAAGATTGCACCCAAGGACAAAGTCAAAGATGATCCAAAGACAAAGGAGGATCAAAGAGTAGCATGCAAAGACAAGAGGAGCCATGAAGCCATTAAGCCATGGTCTCAAAGAGAGGACAACAAAGAAGACAATGAAGCAACAAAGAGCTCTTACAAAGAGCCAAAGAAGCAAGGATGAAGCTGAAGAGAAGTCAAAGGAGCTTGGAAGCAAAGAGGGAAGATCACCAATAAATCAAGGGAAGAGATACAAGGGCAAAAGGAGCGAAAGATGAAGAGGAGAAGAATTGGAGAGCAACATGGACTCCCAATTGTGGCTTGAAGGGGAGTGTTGAAAATTATGGTACTTGTGCAAGCACCAATTGTGATACTGGGCACATACTCACCTCTCATTAATTACCTCTTCATCAATTATGTATTTGTTGTAATCTCAAAAGATGGATAGCCCTTGAAAATGTAGAGAGCACACTCATAACCTTAAAGGAGAGTGTTAAAATAAAAAGGGATAAGTTATTTATGGCTTTGATAAAAGTCAAAATATGGTTAGACATAAGGAGTGCTCATAAACGTCGTGACCGTATCCATATGGACTTCTTGGCCAATTTGGTGAACTAGGCCTTCTTGGAGCTATGAGAGTGGTCTTCCCTTGGTCTCTGCGATACCCTTTCTTATCGCCTACTTTGGCCTCAAAGGGACCATATACACTATTCTATGAGTGGGATTGTGGTTATGGTTGAGCATGCATCCATCATCCCTCCATCTTCCCGAGATCACTCTCCACCACCAGCCAAAGATTACCCCTCTGGTGGTACTTCACCATCTCGTGCTCCTAGGCATCCACCTCCACTGATTTAGGATGATCTAAGGATTACTTCACATATAATGATGTCATTGAGCATTTTGGGTGTTTGTTTCTTGTCAAGCATCTTTTGGCACTTTCATTTTTGTAATAGGACTCATGCTATTCATTTGTAGTTGGATATCATGTATGGGTATCTAAGTTTGGTGCTTTGCTCATTTGTACTTGGATATTATGTTGTGCTTTCGATGCTCTATATGAAGCATTCTTGTTATGTGACTCTCTTTGGTTGTGTCTATATTTTCTAGCATTTTTCCTTATTTTCTTTTTGACATTTTTCTTCATCTACATTCATTTTTTTATTACTTTCCGAGGCCCTCCTTTCTATCACCACTCTCTAAAGTTATTCCCTTTCCCAACCCCCAAATTACTCCCTTGCCTCTTTTTCATCTCCGCATTCCTTACACCCTATTTCATGAATCACATTTTCCCTTATGCCACTAACCCCCTCCCTACCACTCTAGTACTTTCCCTCCCATCCCTTTCCCCTTCCCCCAATTCCTCACACTTCTTCACCTCTTCCTCCTTCAGCTTCAATCAAGGCTCTTCTGGTTTACTTTGAGTAGTATCCTATCTGCCACCAAGATGGCCACTTCCTTTTTGGCTGTTCATATGAGGATAGCTATCTTTTTCTCTCCAAGATGGAGAGCCCATTCGATGGTGGGCAATTATTGAGATAGTCAAAGTTCAAACTAGTCAAACATCAAATTGTTCAATGGTGGAGCTAATCAAAGGTCAAAGTTATTACTTTGCAACTCATGCAAAAGTGGTGCAAAAGTGTAAACTAGTGCACAAGTGGTGGAGAAAAAGTCTGCACAGGTAGTGCATAAACAATTTGTTCACAATGGTTTTGCAAGAAATATTGAATGCAAGTTGAAAAAACGTCCTTTTGAAAGGCCTTCAAGGTTTTTAAGTGTTTTGAAAGGTTCATCTGAACCCTTCCTTATTCACACATTTTGAAGAATTAAAGTTCAAAAGGGGAGGCGATATGAAGAGAAAGCGGTACAAAAAAGTTTCTATATCACCGTGACCACCATTTAAAATTTTATTTCTCCTAAAGTCACTACAAGAGACAATAGGGAGTCATTGGCCTTACACATAAAGTGATGCTTGGGACATCAAAGGGAGCACTACAGATACTTTATCAGTTGACGCAATGTATCTACACACATGGAAGGTATTAGAAATTCTTGGAGTTGGGCTAAACAACCAAGAGTAGAGTGACACTAAAGAAAAAAGGGAGCAAGAGTGAGCAAGAGACTTGAATAGGAGTACAAAAAGACATAGTAAGAGAGCACCTGAGGTGAAATAAGTACTATCAAGGAGGAGCTATGTGTCAACAATAGAGAATGATCCTTCCCTTACCCTCATTGGAAGCTTGAGTGCAATATGGGCACAAGGTCAATGTTGGACAAAGCGGGAGGACTCACAAAGAGGAGGTTGACAACACAAGAAATTGTGGTACTTCTGTATAGTTGTGTGTGCTCTTTGGCTTAGGTGCTACACACATGGGACAATCTTTCCTCCTTTTAGACAAGCATATTGTATTTCATCTTTTTAATTGAGACATAGAGGCATCCGCTTCATTTTCATCTCGTCGTCTCCATTCTTCACCTACAATTAGTCAAGTCCCTTTTGACTAAAGTGTCCCCCAGCATCACCATAATTGTTTTTGCCCCATCTCACCTCCAATCACAATTCTTTTTTGCCCCCCTCACCTCTCCATTTGTACATTCCTTATCACCCCTTCACAACATTCACTTTCCCCATCTTACCCCCTCACCCCAGATTTTTAGCCCACCTCATCCCCTAAGCTCTTTATTTATTTTCCCATCCTTACGCCCTAACCACATTTTTTGGCTCCCTCATCATCACACTCCAAATATGCCTTGAAACCCCTTAAGACTCTATTTCATCCACTAGAACCCCTTAATTCGTCTCTGCTACCCCTAGCCCTCTTTAAAACCTCCTAATTCCCCCTACTCCCCATAATTCATCCCTCAAATTCCCCATTGATCCAAAAATTATCCTAAGCCTCTCCTCCCATTCAAACTTCGAGTGCAAAGTGAGATTTAGGTTAGATTCTATTTTTGTAGTTGAGTTCATTCCACCAAGGAAAGTAGGTACAAGGATATTTATCACAATCTTTCACTATAATAGAAGACTTTAGAGGGTTTTATTAGAAGGAATGAAATTGGTTGGTTACTAGTACCAAAATTAGCCCACGCTTCCACCAAACTTGGCAATGCCATAATTAAGCCACTAGTTCACCAATCTCCTAGTTGGCAAGTGTAGATCCCTCTCTTTCTCTCTCTTTTCCCTCTTTCTCTCTCTCTCTCCCTCTTTCTCTTCCTCTCTCTCTCTCTCTCCATCTTTCTCTTCCTCTCTCTCTCCCTCTCCCTCTTTCTCTTCCTCTCTCTCTCTCTCCCTCTCTCTCTTTTTCCCCGATTTCTCTTTCTCTCTCTTTTCCCTCTTTCTCTCTCTCTCTCTCTCCCTCTTTCTCTTCCTCTCTCTCTCTCTCCCTCTCTCTCTCTCTCTCTCTCTCTCTCTCTCTCTCTCTCTCTCTCTCTCTCTCTCTCTCTCTCTCTCTCTCTCTCTCTCTCTCTCTCTCTCTCTCTCTCTCTCTCTCTCTCTCTCTCTCTCTCTCTCTCTCTCCCCTCTCTCTCCCCGCCAACCCCGCCCCCACTGTCCCCGCGCTTCCCCGCCACCCCCGCCCCCGCTGCCTCCCGCAAAACCCGCCCCACCCCGCAGCCCTCCCCGCGCTCCCCCGCCACCGCTGCCTCCCGCAGAACCCGCCCCACCCCGCAGCCCTCCCCGTGCTCCCCCGCGCTCCCCCGCCACCCCCACCCCCGCTGCCTCCCGCAGAGCCGCCGCCGCCCCACCCCGCAGCCCTCCCCGTGCTCCCCCGCGCTCCCCCCGCCACCCCCACCCCCGTTGCCTCCCGCAGAGCCGCCGCCGCCCCACACCGCAGCCCTCCCCGCGCTCCCGAGCCACTCCCACCCCGCTGCCCCCGGAAATCCCTGCCTCTTCCCGCCCGCAGCCCCTGCCTCTCCCCGCCCGCAGCCCCCGTCTCTCCCCGCCCGCAGCCCCCGCCTCTCTCCGCCCAACTCCGCCCCGTCCACTTCCGCCAACCTCCCCGCCCCACCCCGCGTCACCCCGCCCCATCCCACAAACTTCCCCCTCACACCTCACCTCTGCCACCCCCGCCCACTCCTGCCCCCTCACCCGCTGCCCCCCGCCACCCCCCGCCCCTCACAGTCCCGCTGCCCCCCCCCATTCCCGCCCCCTCACCCCGCTGCCTCTGGCACCCCCGCCCCCGCTCACTCCCACACACTCCACCCCCCTCACTCTCTATCTCTCTCTCATGCTCACACACGCACACTCACGCATATGCATACACACATATGCACATTCACATACACACACACCCACACAATCACACACACACCCATACATATACACACACACCCACACACACACACCGAGACACACACACACACACACACTCACACACACACAACCACACATACACACACGCACACACCCACACCCACACACACACATACTCATACATACACACACCCACAGAGAGACACACCCACACACACACACACACACACCCTCACATACACACACACACCCACACTTACACACATGCACACCCACACATACACACGCACACCTACACATTCACACATGCACACCCACACATACACACACACACCCACACATACACACAAGGAGGCTATGGATATTTCCACTACAGATTTATCCTCAACTCATCGAATCCGACTGGGGCTCGCCTTGAATTATTCTGTATTTTACTATGAAATAATGAATGCGATGGATGAGGCTTGCCATCTTGCAAAGAAACCATGGGAAGATTGGCTACTCTCAAGAAGGGTTATCAGGTGATTGGAGCAGAAGCATGAGGGAGATGACCTTTCCAATTAAGGTATTTCTTGGGGCTCTGGGATTGGTGAAGTTAAAATCAATATCTACCCTCCCTTTCTCACACTCAACGGGTGTTTCTAAATCACCGGCAACACGAAGTAAGGATCTCAATTTGAATACAAAAGGGTATGTGATAAAAGTGTGCATGGTAAAAGGTGGAAGTGGAGAAAAGACTATTGCCACCAACCATTCACGGCGACTACCTATTTTTGAGGATCCAATTCAAATCAAGGGAAAATTTGATCTACCCCGCCAATCTTGGGAAATTAACCGGCGCGTGATGAGTGGACGTGAAGAATCGGCAAGGCCCTCTTGGCCTATTGGAGCCTATAAAAACAATGGATTTGTGCTCATTTGGGGTACAAGTTTTAGAGTTACATTGGTTCAGATACGCGTATGTACGTGCAGAAGTCCTCTCTTGCACTTTGTGGTCTCAAGCCTACTGTAAGAGCCACTCTGTAGTGTGGATACAGAGCGTGGGTTTCCCAGTGGTGGGCTCACAGCACCATAGTGTAAGAGAGTGGCTTGAATTTTTTAGGGCAATGATATTGTAAGCCCTATTTTCTAGAAGAATTCTCCACCGCTTGTATTGATCTGTGTTTGTCTGCATAGAGTGCCGTGAAGCTCTGAGCATGAGTTTTTGAGTATCTCTTTGACCAATCTTGTAATTATCTTATTTGAATCAAAAAGTGGATAGTCTTCTTGTTGTTGATGTTTTCTAGAGTATGTATGACTTTGTGCAATTATTTACCCCTACCTGCTCACAGAAATGTTAAAGGGTATACTTCCCTAAAGAGAACCCCCCTTGAGTAGGTGAAGTACTGGAAGTGCTTATTCTCTGCTCCTAATAAAAGGGGATACCCAGTACCTCCTCTACAGTTTGGCACGCCTGGTGGGACCTTTGCATTTCTGTAAGAGGTATTTTTGCCCTATTACATTTGCAAGTAGGTACATGACCCATACACGAGCAGATAAGGAGTCTCTTCGTGTTCGGAGGAGCCTTAACAAGTTAGCCATAACAACAACTAGTGAGTCTACCTCCCCTCTGCCCTCCCTAAATTTATCTATTGATTTGGGTGCGACACCATTGTCAAAAGAGAGGTATAGGAGAACCTTAGACTTCTCCTCAGATACGTCTGAAGAAACACCAGTACAAATGGAGGATCTCTCTCATTTACTCTCCATATTAAACATTAAATTCCATACCTTCAAGGGACAAGCTTATGAGGATGCTGATGATCATGTGAGAAGATTCATCTCTTTATGCCATGGACGAGGTCTGTAGAATAGAGAGGATGCAATGCTGGCACTCTTTCCATCCACATTGGAGGGTCTTGCATATAAATGGTATAGTCAATATGCAGATGGCCATTTCACTACATGGGAGGCTCTGAAGCCGGCATTCTCACAGACATTCCGACCAAGTGATTCCTCTGAAAGAGCTCTAGATCAGCTAGAGAATTTGAAGCTAAGATCAAGTGAATCCTTTCATGAACTTCACACTAGAACAAAAGCACTTGTTGCACGTCTGCCACATGCTCCAGGTGACTTTTTGGTTAAAAAGTGGATAGAAAAGGCTCTGCCCAGGTCATCTCAGCAGAAGCTTTGTGAGTCTCTTAGATTGGATGCAACCCTCAATGATTTTGTTGCAACGGCATCACGCATTGATTTTGAAGAAGCAAGGCAACATTTTGAAGGGGATACACAACCAAAGTATGTTGTAGACCTGGATCCTATTGGGCAACTGAGGAGGGAACTGGAGGCATTGAAAATGCAACAAAACCAACAAGAAGAGAAGGTCTTTCCACCATTGCATTGCACTGATGATGAAGTAGCCCAACTTCGCCATGAGTTAGAAGGTTTGAGGACCACTCAGGATATAAGGAGACAAATTTGGTGTACAATCTGTAACAAGAATGGACATTCCAATGCCAATTGCCCTATTAAGGTAAGCTGTCAATTTTGTCGAAAGGATGGTCATGAAGCCAGAGATTGCTACTACCTCAAGGGTACACAGTAGAGAGGTAACCCTCAAAATTTGGATTCATATTCTGCTAGTACTTCAAATACATCTAATAGAGAGGAGAATCGGCCTGCAAAGCCTAGATATAATAGACCTTTGATGTGCTATCGTTGTGGTGAGTACGGCCACATGCAAAATAGGTGTTCCCTCCCAGAAGATGCACCTCCTTGTCAACATTCTCTAGAGGCCAAGGATCATTATACTAAAGATTGCCCAAGAGGTCGTCCTGCTCCAATCCACATGATTGCAGTCTCTCCACATGAAGAAGGGAAAACCACTCAGTCTTATGCCGTTTCATCCTCTGCAATGCCCATGATGACTAGAGCTAGCAAGCAGCTGCAACCCACAGAGATGAACAACAAGGATTTCAGGATAAAGAGGAAGAAAAGAAGTCTGGATGGAAGGACCAAGCAAAAATTGAAGGAGCTTATGATAAGATGGCTACTTCTCTAAAGGGCCAACCAACAAGTGTGCAAGAAAACACTCAGGAGATAAACATTAAACAGATCTTGAAAGGTATTCATCACAAGGTTAGTCTATATGAACTTATAAGGATGGATTCCAAAATAAGAAGTGACTTACTAAAGATTATACACTCTGCACACTTGGTCCAATCACCTAGTATAGATGGTTTCATGGTTGATTTTCCCCCTGCACCCTTAGCAGACTACCAAAGCTCGAGATTATCTGTTTGTATAAAGGATGAAACTCTCATAGGTATGATCATAGATGGAGGCTCTGGTATCAATTTGATGCCTGATTTCACAATGAAGAAACTAAATTTGAACCCCACCAAAATGGCACCATTTACAGTTACACTAGCAGATCAACATCGGGTTGCGCCTCTTGGCATTATTGAAAAGGTACGGATGATAGTACAGGGTTGCCACTTTGTGTTGGATTTTGTTGTTATTGTACTTCCACAGGAGACTTCCTATCCTTTACTCCTGGGGAGACCTTGGCTGAGGCAAGCAAAAGCTTTGCAAGATTGGGGGAAAAATAAACTATGGATTTCAACAAGCACCAATAGCCAACTGCAATTACATTTGGAAGAAGGATTCGACTCACCAATTGCCTTTAACCCTATAGGGTTACTTATCTTTGTACATTCTAGTGGTAATACATTTAGTATGTGTTGTGCTCCAAGATTCTTCTTCTTCCTTCTGTTGTTTGCATGCTTTCGCAGTCATCGAACTCCAAAAATTGGTATCAAAGCAGGTTGCTACTTCATCTAGGGTGTCATCTACACCTCTTTGGTTGCAGTCCTAGAATCATGCAAAATTTGGTGAGCATACCCAGGGTGTTTTAGAGATCAAAACATCTTCGCTCAATGGTGTCAAAATCACGATCTGAGCTCATTTTAGCCTTCGAATGCACTATCATAGCACTTGTGAAGGCTATTTTGTCTTTTTGCACCAATGATATATATAGGTTTTGATTCGCCAATATAAGCCTCTCAAAGTATGCTATAGGTTTCGTAGAATGTGTGAGGGTAGTTTTGTTCAACTTTCTAGATACAATCATTTTTTTGCATCAAGGTATTTTGGTCATTGTCCATGGCTAAAAGTAGTGATGTATTTCATCTGTTGGCTGTTGAGGATAAATTGGATGGTACGAGTTACCTATTATGGGTGTCGAAGATGGTGATATTCTGCAGATTCATGTTCATGCTATGGTTTTTGTTGCACCTACTGTAGAGAAAAATCGTTAGGATGGCAGAGATGCTCAGGCTCATGTATTGATAGCTTTCTCTATCAAATGTGCCATAATGTTTCCAGGGGCGAACTTAGCTCCTAAAGGTATTAGGCTTAAGCTATTACCATAAAGGCTTAAGCTATTACCATGAAGTAAAGGTGCGTATTTGCTCTTGCAAAACACCTAAGGATGCTTGGGATACACTTACCACATTTTACAAGGCTAGGAATGAGGCTCGTTTTGCTTCCCTCCAAAAACAGTTGGAGAGTGTGCACATGAATGAAGGTGATTCTATGGATAGTTTTCTGACAAAGATCAAGGATTTGAAGGAACAATTGATTTTTGCTAATGAAGTCCTTGATAGTTCACTTGTGCAGACTCTTTTGAATGGTCTTCCTGACTCATATCAGAGTTTGCTTCTACTCTTTGTTTGATGATGAAAGGCAATCCAAATGTCTTAACATTTGAAGAGATAGTTTCTATTCGGTTGCACGAAGATCAGTCTAGGCAGAACAAGTCTATTATGTGTGTTGCAAATCAAGCTTTCTTTGCTAGTCAGAATGGCAAAGGAAAATGGAGCTCTTCAACTAGTAAGTAGAAATCTGCTAATTCTGCACAATCAAAGAAGGGAGACAAAGATGAGAAAAAAAAAAGAAATTGTTTCGCAAATACTCTAAAACAAATGATCATGTCATCAAGACCTATCCAAAATTGGCTGCTAAAGAGGCAAAGAAGAAAGCACCCACAATGGTTGTCACCTATAGAGAGTCGAGACCTTGGCGGCTTGCCCTCATTTCCATGAAATAACCATTGACAATTTTCCATATGGTATAATTGTGCAAAATTACTTACACTAGATCAATGGAAATTACTATGGTCATCCAAAACAATCTGACTATGTCCCCAATCTCTATGGAAAAAATATAAAAACTAAATGGAAATCTTTTCCAAATAGTACTTAATCTCTAAGCTAAAGTAAATCTGTTTGATTTACTCAATGTAATGAAAATGAAACTCAAGAAAGTCTCATCATTATCCAAACTATGAATCCAAGATGATAATCAATCAATGATCTAGACTATGGACCAAGATGTCAATCTTTTAATGATCCAAAACTATGGACCAAGATCTAGATCTCTCACATCCAAACTATGGATCAAAATCTCGATCTATCATATATAATAAACCAAACTATGGATCAAAATATCTCTCATACACAGTAAATCCAATTCCACTCTATGGAACTAAGTCCATCATGCCTAGTGAAGACACATGCTAAGAAATTATAGCAACTAGTGGAACTACCACCACCTTCTTAATAATAACATGCAAGATGTTCCAAGTGGATAGAACTTGCTTTATGTTTGACCACCATTGTCTAATCATCAGTATGATGAAATCATTCCCAACTAGGAATGAGGTCTCTAGCAAAATACTATATTAACCTGGCACTCCCATATATAATGAGGACCATAATATGAGTCCACCAAATACACTCAAACATGGTAAATAGATTTGTGCACACTCAAAGCCCACTAGACTAAGCATCTAACTCACCTCATACACACTATGTATGAACCATGGCCTATTCTTAGGCATATCAAATAAGAAGTACGTCCTCTATGATTTTCTTCTTAATGCAATTGGCTATTCATAGTTCTTATGTGAAAACCTTGCCTTTCTGCTACTAGAATGATTGTCCCAATTGCCCCTCTATTTTCTAATAATAAGAAGATCATATGAATGAACTCCAAATCATATCAAAAATACAATCTCAGAGACTTCTCTCCCATACCATCTATCCTACATCTAGGTAGAAGACAAAGTTTAATGTCCCATGCCACCAAACTTTATACCCCGCATAGATGCGTGTATGAGATTAAAGTCAAACACTTCTCTCCAAAATGATAAGAATAACTTTGTGAGTACTCACAACCATAAATAATAATAAATGAAATCATGAAGTGTTCAAGAAGTGTTTCCATCCCACCATGGAAAGAACAAAGTCAGTCCTATCACTCTAGCATTCATAACTATCTCTAACATCAACTCATCTTGAGTTGAGAAATGAGAAATTATATGATAAATCAACTTAACTAGAGTTGTGGAGGATGCAGCTTGCATCAAATATGAACTTATGCAACTTGATTCAAATATTAACTTATGCGAAACTAAAATTTATACAACTTGTATGAATCCATAATATATGAAGTGAGAACAACTACTAAAGTTCTCTTGTTCCATGCTCTCATGGCACTATATATATTATTGGAAATTTCAACATAGTCTCCTTTTTCCTACGAAAAATGGTAACCATAAACCAATGATCAATAAACAGAAATGTAGGGCATGGGTAGCCCATGGTGATCACACCATATTAAACAAGTATCGTAAACACCTATGGAAAATCTTTTCCTTTCAACGACATCTCCTGCATAAACAATTTCCAACAGTAGCAAATTAAAGCTTAACTGTAACTCACTTTAACTCATGAAAAATCTATGAAATTTTCTAGTCTTATATATATATCTCCTCAAGCTTTCATTAGGGTCAAAAAGCACTTGCATTGGACCTTTTCTAAGAGTTTTATTATCATTTCAATGGAAGGGTTGAACACTTGATGACCAACTCTAAAAATGTATAGGGTCATTTTGTGAAGCCCTTAGACTGATCAAACAAATTTCAAATTTCTTTTTCTTTGTGCCTAAATCTAGGTCAACATATCAAGTTTGATTTCACAAAATTTCAACTTAAAATTCAATCAAATAATCATTCCAGTTTATCATTGTTTCTCTGCTACACCTGCACTTAGGTGAGCCTAAAAACAATATTGTTGCAGATTTAGAATATCTTCTAAGTATGAAGATAAATTCCAAAATATTTGAATTTTGGGTATATTATATGGTCTATATTGGAGTAGCAACTCCAAGAAAAATGTTCAAAATTGGAGCTTCCAATATGAAAAAACCATGTGTTCACCAAATACATGTACCACTCTTTGGCAAATCCTCGTCGAAAACTGTTCTGAGAAGAATAGGTCATTTGACCTACCCATTGATGTCTAATATCTTAAAAATTTTAATGACATATAGATACTACTATTTATTTTTTAATAATCCAGTTTTCAAGGTCACTGCAGTTTTCTAGAATAAGAAAATTGAAGGCTTGAAGGGCTACCACATGCCAAAATATGATTGAACCATGTTGTACGGTCAAGATGAGCTCATATTCAAGGGTGAAGATGCACTAAAGCATAAAGGAGGATCCACGAGTTTTTTCATCAAAGAATACTTTTTTGATAGTTAAAGATCAATAATGCAAAGTTTCTCCAAAAATAGTGGCTTATCTTATCCGAATTGATGTTAGCACTGATCCGAGGGTCCAAATCATCCCCAAATCCAATGGTGGAGAATGAAGGCGCCTAATTTCACTCCTTTACACTAGATTTGATAGAAAGAACAATTCCAAGCCATTGATTTGATTAATCAAATGGATGTAATTGAAAGTATTGATCCTAGAGTTGAGAGTTGATTTCTGTAGATCCAAGGGCCCAAATTCATTAAAAAAACTATATAAACCCCCCTCCAAACTCCTAGAGCATCATTTTTAGGCATCCATAGGGCTCTTGCTAGCTTAAGGTTTCCATGAGACGATCACCCTCAGTTGAGCTCCCGATGGTTGGAATGTACATTAGTTGAACATTAAAAAAACATTTCTAAATGGTGACTTGCATGAAGAAATGTACGTCTTTTGGCCCCATGACTTTGTGTAAAAAGGGCATGAAAACTAAAATTGTAGGTTAAAGAAGGAATTATATGGTTTAAAGCAAACACCACGTGCTTGGTATGAGAAGATACATGCCTATCTGATTGCACATGGCTTTGAGAATAGTCCAACTAAAAGCACCTTATATGTTAAGCATGTTAATGATGTGCTTCTGATCATTGTTGTGTACGTAGATGACATGCTACTCATTGGCCCTCATGAGAAGCATATTGCTAATATTAAGGCTGATTTACATGCCTCATTTGAGATGTCTCATTTGGGGCATTTCCATCATTTTCTGGGCATTCAGTTTATGGAGGTTGATGGTGGAATAGCTTTGTGTAAAACCAAATATATTGACACATTATTACAACCGTTTGGCCTTGGAGACTGTAAACCTATTGCCACTCCTATGGAGATAGGTTTATGAATGAGTCTTATTGATGCTGGAGATGCATGTGATGTTGTTCCCTATCAGCAGGTTGTTAAATGCTTGATTTACTAATGCATTACTAAGCCATATATTCAGTTTGTTGTTTCACAGATGAGCAGGGTTATGCATTGCCCACATGTCAAGCATTGGTAACCAATTAAGCGCATCTTCCGCTACTTGTGGTACCTAGCTACTTGAGTTCTTTATCCCAATGGGGGATCACTACCACCAAATTTGCATGCTTTTATGAGTCTAACAAGGCTGGTTGTTATGACACTCATGTGTGCACTAGTGGCTTTCATGCTTGGTAGTTCATGTATATCTTCGTTGAGCAAGAAGCAGCCTATTGTGGCCATTTCTAGTTGTGAGCCTAAGTATAGGGAACTTTCACAACAACTATTGAGTGTGTGTGGCTTAGATGCTGTATGGCTGATTTGGGTGTTGGTTAGTCTTTTGCCTCTACCATCTTCACTAAAAGTTAGAGCACATGGGCAGTTGCAAGGAACCCTATTTTCCATGCTTGCGCTAAGCACATTGAGGTGCATTATCATTATTTCAGGGAGAGGTTCTCTCCTAGAGAGATTAGCTTGGCATATGTGCCCACATAGAACATTGTAGATCTTTTCACAAAGGCTCTACCTAGGGATAAGTTTGAAGCTTTACGCAAAGCTTTTGGCTTACTTCCTTTTGTGGATTGATTCCACATAGCTTGGCACTTCCTTATACATGAGTGTAGGCTCGTTTTTCACCACATCACTCCGAGAGGGGATTTGTTGATATATTTAGGTAGTGATGTATTTGAACACTCTAGGAGTACGGGGGCATTTTTTTCCTTGTTTAGGAGGATTCTTCCCCCCGGCTTGTGTATATGCTTTTTGCCCTAACGGGATACTTATCTTTGTACATTCTAGTGGTAATACATTCAGTAGTATGTATGAAAAACAAAATGTTCGAGGCATCAAATTATTTTATAGGCAACCTACATGGAAGGAAAAATTGATCATATGCATGAATGAGTAGGCAACGTGACATGAAGCAAAATTTGCATGAAAGAAAGAATTCAAACACGCAACATGAATATGCATGAACAAATAGGCAACATATATGAAAATGAACAAGAAACATTGTCAACAAGAATGAAAACAAACAAGCATCAATACGAAGTGGAAGTGGACGTATTGAATCATTTTAAGCATCAATTCCTCTCATCTTGAAGAAAAATTTGTACCTTTTTCATAAAGCAATCTACCTTAAATACGATTATAAACAAAGATTTAGGATTTTCAAGAGACATCTTTCATCTTTAGCTTATTTTAGATCAACTCCTTTGCTACATAAATATGAATATGCTCTTTCTCTAATAACATGCAAGGAAATGTAACTAAACTCTGCTAATGCATAAATCTGCCTATTTAGGCTGTGATTTATTCTACTATGCCTCTTTATCCTCCTTTGGCTTGCTCTCTCTCTTTTTTTTTTAGTGATGATGATGATTCGGAAACTTTATGGTTAATATCACTTTTTTTGGGGTGGAAGAAAGTGTAAACTTCCAGGTAATATGTAGCAGCTTTTTTTTTATGATGGGGAAAAATTAAACCCCGATACAAGGTACAACCATTTTTGATGACGCAGAACAGTCGTTTAAACTCCGATACAAGTGCTATGAGATGGACTAAGGATGTAGAAACATGCAATAGCAGGAGCTACGATTTCAACAATTATGCTTTTGATACAGGATACATATGCATGTTTATATATGAAAGTCATGTCACCAAAATAAACCTCCAAATCTACATGCCCTAACTTTCCACAATCCTAGATTATAATCAATTTCTTAGTAGATAAGTTACTACTTAAGATACAATTTTACACAAGTAGAGAAATCATCATTTGTCCCTTTTTTTTTTACTCAAGTGATGTGGATATGCAATGTAATGCAAAGACTGAAAACAAACATGCATGAAACAAGAACAGAAAAAAAATAGAATGAAAAAAAAAGCAACATGAACTTGAAAAATTAATGATATTTTTATATGTTTTTTATTTTTTTATTTTCTTTGTTTTTTTATTTTACACTTTTTTTTTGACATGGATACTCTTGTTTATGAATCGGCCTCATTGTTGTCATCTTCTTCAATGTCATCATCCAAAATGTACTTGTCATTATCACATTTTTTGAATAGCTTTATCATTTTACCTGCAATCAAAGTCTTTAGTGCAACACCATTTAATTCACAAAGAGCATACGTACCATTTTTGTTGACTTTTGATACAATGTATGGCCCAAACCACCGTTGAGTGAGCTTTTTGCATGCATCATATTGATAGTCAAATGTACTATCATAAATGAGCACCCAATCTCCTACTTCAATTGCCTTAGGATGCAATCGATGAGTTTTATCAAAATAATGCTTGTTCTTCATTCTAGATTCTCTTAATTTTTCAACGGCATCATCAAGTCTTAATTTACCTTGTTCTAACTGTTTAATGCGCAAACTCAAAAAATCATTAGTAGACATGTTTTCAGACCAAGGCAAATTTGACCATGCAGAAATATGAGACTGAATTGGAAACAATGGTTTTTGATAGTACATGAGTTCAACATGCATATATCTAGTAGTACATGTTCATGTCATTCTATCTGCCCAAAGTGCAAAAGGTAAGAATCTAGGCCATTGTTTGATGTCACCGTTACATGCTTTAGATATGGCTTTCATAATAGGTGGATGCCCTCTCTCTATC
Source organism: Ceratopteris richardii (assembly GCA_020310875.1). Classification (NCBI taxonomy): domain Eukaryota; kingdom Viridiplantae; phylum Streptophyta; class Polypodiopsida; order Polypodiales; family Pteridaceae; genus Ceratopteris; species Ceratopteris richardii. The sequence continues at coordinate 20,079,717 of CM035420.1, forward strand.
TTACCATTGGCCTCTGGATTATATGCAATAGTGAGAGACAAATGCATGACGCTCAAAGAACTCTTTAGCTTCTCTCGCATTTAACTCTCCACGATTGGCAACTACTTTCTCTATGTACCCAAAGCGACTTATGACATCTTCAAGCAAGAAATTGAAAACATTGTAAGTGGTCTTAGATCGTAGTGCACGTCCCTCTACATGATTAGTTAATTCTTCTCTTGCAAGTACAATGATACATTGTTAAATTGGATGATGGGAAGTGCAGAATGTTGCACAGTGGAGATCAATGAAATTGAGGAAGAAGTTGCAGATAAGGTAAATGAAGACCACAAGGTATTGGAGAATGAGCAATTGCAGGAAAATACAAGCTTTGAAGAGGCAACCAATATAAAAGTATCGGAGGTGGAAGGTTATGAACCTAAGAGCAGAGAAAATCTTCCTTTTGCAGATATACCTCAAGGATGGATAGAAGAACATGTTGCAGAATATAAATTAAAATCCACTCCTGCATATAGTGGAGATGATTTCTCAAACAAGACCAGTCCTGAAACATTGGTTCAAGAAGTAAATTTAGGGGATGAAGAGAACCCTCAAGTAGTCCACTTAGCATCCTGGTTGTGGCATTATCCTCCTTTGCTACAGAAGGTAACTTCTTTGCTTTTTACTTACAAAAGTGTCTTCGCATGGTCCTACAAAGATCTAACAGGGATACCAGAAGAGCTTGGGTTACATCGGATACCCTTAGTTGAGGGAGTCGCGCCTGTAAGAAGTAGGCCATATCAACTCAATCCGAAGTATGCAGAAGCGGTAAAAGCAGAGATTACAAAACTAGAAGAAGCAGGTATAATTGTGTCAGTAGAACATTCCAGGTGGCTTTCTTCCATGGTTATTGTACCCAAGAAAAATAGTGGAAAAATAAGAGTATGTGTTGATTTCCGTGCTTTGAATAAAGTAACTGTTCAAGATGGATTCCCTCAGCCCTTCACAGAGCAAGTACTTGAGGAAGTAGCTGGTCACACTTTGTATAGTTTCTTGGATGGTTTTAGTGGCTACAATCAGGTAGTGATCCATCCTGATGATAGAGACAAAACCGCCCTTGTTACTCCCTGGGGCACTTATGTCTATACTCGCATGGCTTTTGGTTTGAAGAATGCGCCAGCTTCATTTAATAGAACAATGTATTTGATATTGGGCAAATGGTTAACAACATTTCTATGCATTTTCATGGATGACTTTTCAGTATTTTCAGGTACAGATAAAAGAGCAGCAGTTGAAGATTTCCATGACCATTTGGAAAATCTAAAAGAAATTTTTGAGCAATGTCTAAAAACAGGTTTGAAATTGAATCCTGATAAATGTCACTTTTTGGTCACCAAGGGTACTCTTCTTGGTCACATAGTATCTGCTGAAGGTATAACTGTTGACCCTGCAAAGCTTACGGCTATTCTTTCCATGCCAATTCCACAAAGCCCAAAAGAAGTGCAAAGTTTCTTGGGCCATGCAGGATATCACAGAAGATTCATTTGGATGTATTCGGAAATTGCTAAGCCCTTGTCAAGACTTACCAGTAAAAAGGTCCCTTTCTCATGGAGTGCTGAAGCTAACAAAGCATTTTGTGAACTAAAGTTGAGGCTATGTACTGCTCCACTTTTAAGTGTTCCTAATTGGTCATTGGAATTTCATGTGCATACAGATGCTAGTCTTCATGTTGTTGGTGCAGTTCTAGCTCAACCATCATCACATAAGGTTGATAGACCTATCTCTTATGCCAGCAGACTACTCAACCAAGCTGAAAGGAATTACAGTACGACGGAAAGAGAAGGGTTGGCTATCGTATTTGCTCTTGAGAAATTCCGACATTATCTCCTTGGTGTACATTTTATAGTTATATCTGATCATCAGCCCTTGAAGTATTTGATAAACAAGCCTAGAGTAGCTGGAAGGATTTGGAGATGGTTACTCTTATTTCAAGAATTTAATTTTGATATTCATATTAAGCCAGGAAAAGAGCACTACATGGCAGATCAAGTGTCCAGGACTGCAATGATCGAAAAGGCAACAGGTATTAATGATGAACTGGTGGATAGCAATCTTTTTCTAGTAGCAATTCGGACTGGTTGGTATGACGAAATTCTCCATGTTCTCACTATTGGAAAGATCCTAGAGCACTTGACACCTGTAGAAAAAAGAAGATTGCTTTTGAAAACCAAAGCATATTCTCTTATAAATGGAAATTTATATAAATACTGCCAGGATGATATATTGAGAAGGTGTGTCTATCCAAAGGAGGTAAATCTTCTACTAGAGGCTGCACACAATGAAGGACATCTAAAGGGGGAAGAATTGGCTCGCAGAATCATCCACAAAAGTCTATGGTGGCCTCATATTTACAAGGATGCAATCAAGCTTGCTAAAGAATGCCACATCTGCCAGAAGTGCGCTCCTACGCCAACCAGATTGAATTTCCAACCATTAGTCATATCTACAGGATGGCTCCCATTTGAAAGATGGGGTCTTGATTTCATAGGACCAATTAGTCCAACTGGTCAACCTAGAGGTAAAAATTATATTTTGATGGCGACATGTTATGCAACTAAATGGATAGAGGCCAAAGATACTATGGACTGCACAGCTTTAACAGTAGCTAAGTTCTTGTATAAACGTATTTTCTCAAGATTTGGTTGCCCACTAGAAATCACTAGTGATAGAGGCACACATTTTGTAAATCAATTGCTCCAGTTTATATTTGACAGGTACAAAATCTTCCATAACAAATCTTGTGCCTACTATCCAAGGGCAAATGGCCAAGCAGAGAGTTCCAATAAGATTTTGATTGGATTGCTTCGCAAATTATCTTTCGATCATCAAAGCTCCTGACCACAAGCACTGATCGGTGCAATTTGGGCTTTCAGAACCACGAAGAGGGGAACCACTGGCGAAACCCCATTCCGCTTAGTATATGGAAAAGAGGCATTGGCCCCATTTGAGTTCATTATCAGAAAGGAAACAGGAATCAAAATGATTGGAATTGAACCCCCCATTCAGAGATTGGTGGCATTAGAAGAATACAGAGAAGAGGCAATGCAAAAACTTCAGGTAACACAAGAAGAACGCAAGAGATTGCATGATAGGTATCTGAGATCCAATGAAGTTCAGGAAGGGTCCATGGTTTTAGTGCATCAAGTCCCAGCAATTTCAACTAAATTAGCACCCAAATAGATAGGACCTTATAAGGTGATCAAAGTATTATCTCATGGCGCAGTCCATCTGGAGGATTTGTAGGGTATAAGGATTCCCCTGGTTAAGAAGTATCTAAACTGAGTCAACTTGGAAGAATTTCAATCACTGTACATACCACGTATCATTCGAATATTTGCAGTTATTTCATCAATTGAGTATTTGCAGTCATGACGATCATTCAATAAACGGATGTAAAGAAAATTGCACCGAGACGGTGCAAAATCCTGATGTGGGGGTCTGTAGATCCCTCTCTTTCTCTCTCTTTTCCCTCTTTCTCTCTCTCTCCCTCTTTCTCTTCCTCTCTCTCTCTCCCTCTTTCTCTTCCTCTCTCTCTCTCTCTCTCCCTCTCTCTCTCTTTCCCCGATTTCTCTTTCTCTCTCTTTTCCCTCTTTCTCTCTCTCTCCCTCTTTCTCTTCCTCTCTCTCTCTCTCCCTCTCTCTCTCTCTCTCTCTCTCTCTCTCTCTCTCTCTCTCTCTCTCTCTCTCTCTCTACCCTCTCTCTCCCCGCCACCCCCGCCCCCGCTGTCCCCGCGCTTCCCCGCCACCACCGCCCCCGCTGCCTTCCGCAAAACCCGCCCCACCCCGCAGCCCTCCCCGCGCTCCCCCGCCACCCCCGCCCCCGCTCCCTCCCGCAGAACCCGCCCCACCCTGCAGCCCTCCCCGCGCTCCCTCGCACTCCCCCGCGCTCCCCCGCTGTCGGAGAGAAATACTCTCCTTACTTCGAAGACAAGTCAATACAAACAACTCATTCACGGTTTGTGCATAAAATTCAATGGACGCTCACGCTTTTATCTGAGAATTGTTTCTAGAGCTTGTCGATGTTGCGAGAGGTGATGAAAGTACATATGCACTACCAACTTTTGTCAACTTGGCACTATCGATCGAATCAATTCTCTGTCATCCGTCCACTTTTGATAACTTCCTGTTCATTAAGGAATGCATGAGAAAAGGAGGCGCATGCATTAGGAATGGGCGGCAGAGGAAAAAAGTAGTGCTGATTAAAAGAGGACGCGCCATGCAGAGGATGGACGGATAGAGGAAGGGGAGCGCAAGAGTTCTCAAAGGACGACTTAAACGTCCTATTAACTCCCCTTGGGGACAACAATTTGGAGACCGGCTCGGAGTATGCTGGGCTTTCTGAGGCCAAGCCTTCCTTACAAGGGAAAGCACGTTGCTCATGTTGGGGGATCTTGCTATCTCTACTGATGATCTGAAGAAGAAGACAGAAGCAGTCGCGCGCGTTAGAAGGACGTGCGCGTAAGGAGGCCATTTCATTGTCCTTAACTGGCAAGTCTCGGCATCGGTCCCGAAGGTTGCTTCTTGTCATAGAGGATTTCACTTGAATACTTTAATATCATCAAGGCTTCGGGGTCCACATTCGCAAGCGCAGTTCTCATCGTCCTCCATAGGACGTCCAAGATCTTTTCATATCACTTGTGCTGCTTCAACGTCTACAGCTGAGAAGGAACCTGAACAACATTTTAAGCTTATTCGAAGAAGACAGAAGCTGCGCAGATCCTTAACTCTCTGAAGAGGAGCCGCAGCAGAGATCTTTAAGAAAAATGGATTCTAACGCACTTATATCTGCACTGAAGATTGGCAAGTTTATCTGATTTGGTTTTCTTTTAATATTAGTACTTTGGTTTTTATTTCTATTTTGTTTTGTTTACATCGCAATCGAATAGAGCGCATAAGTTTTGTATTGAAACTTTGGGTTTTGAAGTTCTCAGTCTGCTCTGTAGAGTTTGGCCATTAGCAAACTTATCCTTTTGATCTAGAATGCTATTAAATGATGAAAGTAATCGATTCAGATTCAATTATTTAGTACAATAGTTTCTGCTCATCAGACTATTAAGCTGATCAGATGATACTTATGTAACTATGCGATGTTATATCTAAGAAAAATATATGCGAAAGAACAAAGAAGATTTCCTTCAAATGACCTGAGATGAAGATAGATTATCTGGTTTATGCATTTCTGTTGTTATCTAGAAGCAAGACGTAGTCGTTTCAGGTCTTAAAGAGATAGTGCAACTGATGATCTATTAGTATGTCCGCATTAATTCAAGTGTCAATTATGTTCACTATGACATACGGCTGACATTTCTTCCTTTAGCATTTCACTTTCTCAAAAGCTTTTACATATTTGCCGATATAAGTTCTTTCCATACCTCATAATTACTCAGCATAGATACAATCGATATGAATGTCACGGAACAACAGGTAAAATGTGTTCTTCTCATAAGTTCTCTTCAAACTTTCTAGCAATGATTAATAGCAATCTCAGATGCTCCGATTTGTGCATCGACTTCATAGATCCTAAATTCACGTTCGGAATGAGTTAAATGAATATATTCTCTGAACTTCATATGGAATTATTAACATAGTTATTCACCGCTGAGTTATAATTATTGTGCTTCTTGAGACATGAAGTTTTGCATTTGTTGATTATATATCCTGCGGATGATCTTATAATCTTGAAATATTAGATCGCCCAACTGAAAAGTCGTTGGAACTAATGGAATTTAACTGTTTCATATTACAAGGTTTGTCGAAACAAATATCTGTTCATTTTGCATAAAGTAAAAGTTCATTTTATTAAAGGTCAATTATATAGCACTTACAGCCAAAGGGAAAACTGATATCTGATTACGTATTATGGTATGTTTTCTAGGACCCATTGATTTTCTAGATCGTTGCGCATCGCTTTCATTCGCTGATTTCACAAATCGTGTAATTATGTATTGCATCACCTGTTGTGATTATAACCAAGAATTTCATTATAACCATAAATTACAACTGTGCGCAGTGTTTCTTTTTTGAATCACGCTTTACTTTCTAACAGTATATAGCTTTACAAGCTTCACAAGAGAAGAACTAATAAATACTCAGTTATTAAAACAGTTAATCTATTATGATTGTTGTGCATTAAATACTCTTTTTATTACCTATGATTCATAAGCACTATGATGTCACACTATAACGATTCATATACCATATAACCTAACGGTTATTGTGGCATTGTTTGGAGAATATAGCTCCATATTTTTTCATATCAACTTTAAATGAAAACTGAAAGTTCCGAGAATTTGGAGAATACGTATGTTAAGAATTAAACTTTGTACGTCTATGTTAGATGAGTTATGGTCTTTAATTCTAGAAGTATTGTCTTTTCAATGAACTCCTAGTTTAGCATCCTTAATCGGTATTTCTATGAATAAATATCCTTGAAAATGATCACATTCGAGTTTTAAACCTTTGATTTCAGAATCAAATGACGAGAGAAAGGTTTCTCTAGGAATCGACTTACAACGTTGTATCAAGCTTAATGTACGAATCAACTTATTTGCATTTTATTGAAATATATTTTAGCAATTATCATAACGTGCTTTGCTTCCACTTGATTTCAATAGGTTTGAAAAATCCATAGTCTATAGGTTGTTTGGCAAAACGATTTGATCTGAATGCCATGAGTTAAGGTTGTCAAAAGCACATCACTATCAAATTTTTATTTATAATGTAAGAGTTGACTGTATTATTCTTCACTTTCACACGATCGTATTCAATTCTCACACATTGAAATCGAAAGTATTTGTCACATCACGAGAGAAAGGTTCATGACATTATCTAATTCAGATTTAAAGGAATTATAGCGTTTGGAGATAGTATATCATGTTTCAATAAAGATTTAAAAGTTTGATTGTCAATCCAAAGCTAGTTTTTTTTTAATGATATCACAAATTTTGATAAGTTCTTTGTAATTGAACTAATCAGTTATCTTGAGTTTTCGAGTATTCACTTGAGATTCAAGACCATTTGTTTTTCTCAAATACTACGATAACGTGAGGATGCTCCAAGCACTCGGCGTGCGCCGTATTTGTGGCGGTTGGCTTGATCCACCAATCGTGACTTTCGCTCCGACATATTTGAACCTGACGTGAAACAAACGGCCTTGCAGCTCAGGTACATGGTTCTGGACTTTTGCCAAGTAATGTATGTTTGATGTATGTATAACTTTATAGCTTGTTTTTCCTTTATGTGGTGCTTCTTTGATATTCAAGTGTGAGTTATGGGCAAAAAGCAGCGTACAAACATGAAAAATATACATCAATGTAAAGAATCTTTTGAAATTAATTTACAAGAGCATAATTCAATGAGTATTGTTATTGATGAAGCATATGTGAACGCATTGATAGATCAACATTTGAGAAAATGGGAAGATAAATTCATAGAAAGGGAAAACAAGGCCAATGAAGCTCTACAAAAGACACTTAGAATGATTTTGACTTTAAATGATACGCTTAAAGCTATGGCAGAGACTTTACAAGTATTAAGAACTAGTCTTAGAACTTGGAAAGAGGAAATGAATGCTGAGTTTCAAGAAATGAACCAGAAATATGAAATATTATCTAAACGAATACAAGATTTAGAGCTAGCTAAATGTGAGCATGAAAAGGAGGGAATGAGCCAAAGTTTGTTTATAGATCCTTCATCTATAACACATGCTCATGATGGTAGAAAATCTAGTTGTAGACATTCATTAAGACCATCAAATAGGACTCGAATGAGACCTTTGCAGTGTTTTTGGTGCGATCAATATGGCCATGCATTTTGGAATTGCAGGTCGTACGAAGATGCACGAAAACAGAAACTAGTGGTTGAATTTGAAAGGAAAATTTGTAATTATCAGGATCGATCACCTTTAAAATTAAATCTAGGAAGGGGAGGAATGAAAGAACTATTTAAGGAGATTCAAACTAAACCTAATCCATGTGAAAGTAAAAAAGTATGGAAGCCTAGCATACATAGGAACATTCAAACAAAAGAAGAAATAAGGGAGAGGACATCAAACCGAGAACAAGAGATAAAAGAAGAAATTAAATGTATAAAACCAAAGGAAGAAGATCAAAAACCAATTATGGAAGAGCAATTAGAAATTGATCTAGGTGATTTTGAACATGAAATACAAGTAGGAGCAAGGAAACTTAATAATGTACAAATTTCACTTGATCCAATGCTTCTTTCTAATGAGAATTTGTTTGATCAAGTCAAGCTTAAACAACTTCAAACTCAATTTCACAAACATGAATATAATCAAATTAAAGAAGAAGGAATTAAACAAGAAGAGACCAAACAAAGTATTATGAATCAAAACAAACAACCAAATGAAATAGACAAGCAACTTCTTGATCATATAATTAAACAAATCGAAACAAAAATGAAAATAAATTCACCACAATCAAAACCTTTAAAACTTAACAAGAAAACTAAGCATGTACCATTGAAGAAAATAGAAGAAATGATTAAATTAAGAAATGATTAAACTAAGAAATGATTAATATATTTGACAAGAAAAGATGAATCAAATTGTTTTGGTTTTCTTATGAAAAAGGAATTTGATGAGAGGTTTTTTATAAAATTATTATTGCATACAGATGATACGTTCAAACCGAGAAATAGTCCACATTCTTTTTGATACTTATGATGAATAACAGTTTATGAAATTTTGTGAATGTTTTCTATCCATGAAGAATATTTATATGGGAGTTACAACCTACTTCCTCATCAAAAAGGTATTTATATGGGAGTTACAACCTACTTCCTCATCAAAAAGGTATTTATATGGGAGTTACAACCTACTTCCTCATCAAAAAGGTATTTATATGGGAGTTACAACCTACTTCCTCATCAAAAAGGTATTTATATGGGAGTTACAACCTACTTCCTCATCAAAAAGGTATTTATATGGGAGTTACAACCTACTTCCTCATCAAAAAGGTATGTATATGGATTTTGTTGAATTTCCTTAATGAATCAAATATGGCTTTTCTAATCAATGTTTTGAGTAATTTAATGCAGATCAAGCAAGAAAGGACGAATTGATGGAAGCTCCAAAATATGATTTAATATTACTTCGGGGTTTTATAGATGAATCATCTAGAAGTTTTGAATTGAAAAATTTGGTTTAAATGTGCTAATACTTATGTTTTTTCACGAGTTTGTTTTCAAGATATTTTTCAGGTTCAAGATGAAGAATGGGAGTTTGTTGACAACAACAATTTTCTTCACGAGTAGAATAGGAAAAACCTTTTACTTCCAGTTTTGCACCATTTATTAAAGCGTGCATTTCAAGTATGCATTAAATTATGTATGAACACGTATTGAGTTTTGCCCTTAGGTGCACGTTCATTTGCACCATTATCAAATTGTAAAAATGCATTATGAAATCTGTGAAAAAGTTCTAAGTATAGGAGAATAGAAAACCTCTTCATCAAAAGCTCTTACCTCATATGCACCATAATTTTAAAAATGCACATAAAGTATGCATGTATTAGGGTCACACTACATGACCATGCATCTCGGCACGATCTGATCTATACCCATGCACATACGAGTGACTGTAAGGATGAATGTATAATCACATTGCTATGTATGAGAGCGAGTGCACCAACCTCGTCATCAGAAGCTATTTTGTTTATTGATTGCACCATTAATTTTTTACATGCATTTTCAAAGTGTGCATATAACTAGGGCTAAATACGCAGCCGTGCATAAGGCACTTTGACTTTAAAATCCATGCACATATTCTGCTATGGACTTGATTGCACATATTATGCTATGAAATTGACTTTTATCATGAAGCAAAAAAAACAGGTTATTTGGCGCATCCGGAGGATGCACAGGTTTGGTGGGGGTGGATGTCGGAGAGAAATACTCTCCTTACTTCGAAGACAAGTCAATACAAACAACTCATTCACGGTTTGTGCATAAAATTCAATGGACGCTCACGGTTTTATCTGAGAATTGTTTCTAGAGCTTGTCGATGTTGCGAGAGGTGATGAAAGTACATATGCACTACCAACTTTTGTCAACTTGGCACTATCGATCGAATCAATTCTCTGTCATCCGTCCACTTTTGATAACTTCCTGTTCACTAAGGAATGCATGAGAAAAGGAGGCACATGCATTAGGAATGGGCTGCAGAGGAAAAAAGTAGTGCTGATTAAAAGAGGACGCGCCATGCAGAGGATGGACGGATAGAGGAAGGGGAGCGCAAGAGTTCTCAAAGGACGACTTAAACGTCCTATTAACTCCCCTTGGGGACAACAAGTTGGAGACCGGCTCGGAGTATGCTGGGCTTTCTGAGGCCAAGCCTTCCTTACAAGGGAAAGCACGTTGCTCATGTTGGGGGATCTTGCTATCTCTACTGATGATCTGAAGAAGAAGACAGAAGCAGTCGCGCGCGTTAGAAGGACGTGCGCGTAAGGAGGCCATTTCATTGTCCTTAACTGGCAAGTCTCGGCATCGGTCCCGAAGGTTGCTTCTTGTCATAGAGGATTTCACTTGAATACTTTAATATCATCAAGGCTTCGGGGTCCACATTCGCAAGCGCAGTTCTCATCGTCCTCCATAGGACGTCCAAGATCTTTTCATATCACTTGTGCTGCTTCAACGTCTACAGCTGAGAAGGAACCTGAACAACAATTTAAGCTTATTCGAAGAAGACAGAAGCTGCGCAGATCCTTAACTCTCTGAAGAGGAGCCGCAGCAGAGATCTTTAAGAAAAATGGATTCTAACGCACTTATATCTGCACTGAAGATTGGCAAGTTTATCTGATTTGGTTTTCTTTTAACATTAGTACTTTGGTTTTTATTTCTATTTTGTTTTGTTTACATCGCAATCGAATAGAGCGCATAAGTTTTGTATTGAAACTTTGGGTTTTGAAGTTCTCAGTCTGCTCTGTAGAGTTTGGCCATTAGCAAACTTATCCTTTTGATCTAGAATGCTATTAAATGATGAAAGTAATCGATTCAGATTCAATTATTGAGTACAATAGTTTCTGCTCATCGGACTATTAGGCTGATCAGATGATACTTATGTAACTATGCGATGTTATATCTAAGAAAAATATATGCGAAAGAACAAAGAAGATTTCCTTCAAATGACCTGAGATGAAGATTGATTATCTGGTTTATGCATTTCTGTTGTTATCTAGAAGCAAAACGTAGTCGTTTCAGGTCTTAAAGAGATAGCGCAACTGATGATCTATTAGTATGTCCGCATTAATTCAAGTGTCAATTATGTTCACTATGACATACGGCTGACATTTCTTCCTTTAGCATTTCACTTTCTCAAAAGCTTTTACATATTTGCCGATATAAGTTCTTTCCATACGTCATAATTACTCAGCATAGATACAATCGATATGAATGTCACGGAACAACAGGTAAAATGTGTTCTTCTCATAAGTTCTCTTCAAACTTTCTAGCAATGATTAATAGCAATCTCAGATGCTCCGATTTGTGCATCGACTTCATAGATCCTAAATTCACGTTCGGAATGAGTTAAATGAATATATTCTCTGAACTTCATATGGAATTATTAACATAGTTATTCACCGCTGAGTTATAATTATTGTGCTTCTTGAGACATGGAGTTTTGAATTTGTTGAATATATCTCTTCCGGATGATCTTATAATCTTGAAATATTAGATCGCCCAACTGAAAAGTCGTTGAAACTAATGGAATTTAACTGTTTCATATTACAAGGTTTGTCGAAACAAATATCTGTTCATTTTGCATAAAGTAAAAGTTCATTTTATTAAAGGTCAATTATACAGCACTTACAGCCAAAGGGAAAACTGATATCTGATTACGTATTATGGTATGTTTTCTAGGACCCATTGATTTTCTAGATCGTTGCGCATCGCTTTCATTCGCTGATTTCACAAATCGTGTAATTATGTATTGCATCACCTGTTGTGATTATAACCAAGCAGCATCGCTTTCATTCACTGATTTCACAAATCGTGTAATTATGTATTGCATCACCTGTTGTGATTATAACCAAGAATTTCATTATAACCATAAATTACAACTGTGCGCAGTGTTTCTTTTTTGAATCACGCTTTACTTTCTAACAGTATATAGCTTTACAAGCTTCACAAGAGAAGAACTAATAAATACTCAGTAATTAAAACAGTTAATCTATTATGATTGTTGTGCATTAAAATACTCTTTTTATTACCTATGATTCATAAGCACTATGATGTCACACTATAACGATTCATATACCATATAACCTAACGGTTATTGTGGCATTGTTTGGAGAATATAGCTCCATATTTTTTCATATCAACTTTAAATGAAAACTGAAAGTTCCGAGAATTTGGAGAATACGTATGTTAAGAATTAAACTTTGTACGTCTATGTTAGATGAGTTATGGGTCTTTAATTCTAGAAGTATTGTCTTTTCAATGAACTCCTAGTTTAGCATCCTTAATCGGTATTTCTATGAATAAATATCCTTGAAAATGATCACATTCGAGTTTTAAACCTTTGATTTCAGAATCAAATGACGAGAGAGAGGTTTCTCTAGGAATCGACTTACAACGTTGTATCAAGCTTAATGTACGAATCAACTTATTTGCATTTTATTGAAATATATTTTAGCAATTTTCATAACGTGCTTTGCTTCCACTTGATTTCAATAGGTTTGAAAAATCCATAGTCTATAGGTTGTTTGGCAAAACGATTTGATCTGAATGCCATGAGTTAAGGTTGTCAAAAGCACATCACTATCAAATTTTTATTTATAATGTAAGAGTTGACTGTATTATTCTTCACTTTCACACGATCGTATTCAATTCTCACACATTGAAATCGAAAGTATTTGTCACATCACGAGAGAAAGGTTCATGACATTATCTAATTCAGATTTAAAGGAATTATAGCGTTTGGAGATAGTATATCATGTTTCAATAAAGATTTAAAAGTTTGATTGTCAATCCAAAGCTAGTTTTTGTTTAATGATATCACAAATTTTGATAAGTTCTTTGTAATTGAACTAATCAGTTATCTTGAGTTTTCGAGTATTCACTTGAGATTCAAGACCATTTGTTTTTCTCAAATACTACGATAACCTGAGGATGCTCCAAGCACCCGGCGTGCGCCGTATTTGTGGCGGTTGGCTTGATCCACCAATCGTGACTTTCGCTCCGACACCGCTGCCTCCCGCAGAGCCGCCGCCGCCCCACCCCGCAGCCCTCCCCGCGCTCCCCCCCCACTCCCACCCCGCTGCCCCCTGCAATCCCCGCCTCTTCCCGCCTGCAGCTCCCGCCTCTCCCCGCCCGTAGCCCCCGCCTCTCCCCGCCCGCAGCCCCCGCCTCTCTCCGCCCCACTCCGCCCCACCCACTTCCGCCAACCTCCCCGCCCCACCCCGCCCCATCCCACAAACTTTCCCCTCACACCTCACCTCTGCCACCCCCCGCCCACTCCCGCCCCCTCACCCGCTGCCCCCCGCCCCTCACAGTCCCGCTGCCCCCCGCCTACTCCCACCCCCTCACCCCACTGCCTCCCGCACGCCCGCCCCCGCTCACTCCCACACACTCCACCCCCCTCACTCTCTATCTCTCTCTCATGCTCACACACGCACACTCACGCATATGCATACACACATATGCACATTCACATACACACACACCCACACAATCACACACACACACCCATACATATACACACACACCCACACACACACCGAGACACACACACACACACACTCACACACACACAACCACACATACACACACGCACACACACACACACCCACACACACACACATACTCATACATACACACACCCACAGACAGACACACCCACACACACACACACCCTCACATACACACACACACCCACACTTACACACATGCACACCCACACATACACACGCACACCTACACATTCACACATGCACACCCACACATACACACACACACACCCACACATACACACAAGGAGGCTATGGATATTTCCACTACAAATTTATCCTCAACTCATCCAATCCGACTGGGGCTCGCCTTGAATTATTCTGTATTTTACTATGAAATAATGAATGCGATGGATGAGGCTTGCCATCTTGCAAAGAAACCATGGGAAGATTGGCTACTCTCAAGAAGGGTTATCAGGTGATTGGAGCAGAAGCATGAGGGAGATGACCTTTCCAATTAAGGGATTTCTTGGGGCTTTGGGATTGGTGAAGTTAAAATCAATATCTACCCTCCCTTTCTCACACTCAACGGGTGTTTCTAAATCACCGGCGACACGAAGTAAGGATCTCAATTTGAATACAAAAGGGTATGTGATAAAAGTGTGCATGGTAAAAGGTGGAAGTGGAGAAAAGACTATTGCCACCAACCATTCACGGCGACTACCTATTTTTGAGGATCCAATTCAAATCAAGGGAAAATTTGATCTACCCCGCCAATCCTGGGAAATTAACCGGCGCGTGATGAGTGGACGTGAAGAATCGGCAAGGCCCTCTTGGCCTATTGGAGCCTATAAAAACAATGGATTTGTGCTCATTGGGGGTACAACTTTTAGAGTTACATTGGTTCAGATACGCGTATGTACGTGAAGAAGTCCTCTCTTGCACTTTGTGGTCTCAAGCCTGCTATAGGAGCCACTCTGTAGTGTGGATACAGAGCGTGGGTTTCCCAGTGGAGGGCTCACAGCACCATAGTGTAAGAGAGTGGCTTGAATTTTTTAGGGCAATGATATTGTAAGCCCTATTTTCTAGAAGAATTCTCCACCGCTTGTATTGATCTGTGTTTGTCTACATAGAGTGCCGTGAAGCGCTGAGCATGAGTTTTTGAGTATCTCTTTGACCAATCTTGTAATTATCTTATTTGAATCGAGAAGTGGATAGTCTTCTTGTTGTTGATGTTTTCTAGAGTATGTACGACTCTGTGCAATTATTTACCCCTGCTAGCTCACAGAAATGTTAAAGGGTATACTTCCCTAAAGAGAACCCCCCTTGAGTAGGTGAAGTACTGGAAGTGCTTATTCTCTGCTCCTAATAAAAGGGGATACCCAGTACCTCCTCTACAGCAAGTAAGTCCGTAAAGGCTTGGATTTGGCAAGACCATTCACCTTGGACTCTGCAATCTATATAGGAAGAGGTTTGGCACTCGATTGGACACTCAGAGATTATCTTATGTCAGATTGTTGTTCTCTTATCATTGGAGCTATCGCTTGGATACACTCTACACTTCATTCCTACTCTACCTCCTACGTGTGGAGGCCACTCTCTAGGGATTATATACAACGTTGGGTTCTCATTTGTGTGACACATAGCATGAAAAATGGATTGATAGTATTGGCTAGTGTCCCTTCATCAATTGTATCTCTTGCACACAATCATTTATTGTTTTAGATCCTCTTACTATTGATTCTCATTTATTCTAGTTTTAGTCTCTTCCTCTTAATGCTCATTTGGATCATTTCAACTTAGAGAATTTCTTTGCATCTTAAGGAGTTGAATTTTGACTTTTTTGTTCTTTTAATATTCTCATTGTTTTACTTTACTATTTCACTATCGAGGTGTACATTTGCACAGTATACCTCTGCACAAACATTGCATAGGGTATACTTCCCTAAGGTAGGATTCCTTTGAAGTAGAAGAAATACTAGAACTATGGTCCTGATTGCCTCTTGTAAGTATGTATGGGTACTCCCAAACATGCTCAAGCATGTTGAGATACTGAACATTCTATATACATATGGATACATTCATGAGAACATATCTACACACATTAGTATGTATACATGAAAATGTACACACTCATATACATGAGTTCCATTTAATCTCGCATACACACGCATGAGCATCCATGCTATAAGATGAAAGATATTTATGTATCATCAAAGTTGTGAGGAAATCTTATTGAGACTCACCCTATTACACCTGCACATTTTTTTTGGATGGGCTATTAACTTGTATTTAGGTTGCACATATAGCTAGACTTCCACAGCTTTTAAGCAACAGCCTAAAGACTTTTGTGGATACATTGGGTTCTTGGGTAGAAGGATTCTTAGAGATCAAAACCTTATGTTATTCCATAAACACTTGATTACTTATCCCATTATTACTTCACTATCTTAATACATTGTGGATGTATTGTGCATTGCTCATGCTAAGGTTCCCTAAGTTAGAGACTATAAACTGACCAGTTATAGAGTACTATTCTCTTATCTAACCATGTAACATAATTAGAATACCAATCTATTTTTATCATCTTTAGTAGTTACTATATAGAAATCATTCTTCCCTTTCTCAAAGCACCACTTGTAGTCACTTTCAGCCAAGTAAGTACATCATATTAGATTGTTCTGACAATTACAATTATTTTAGAAGTTTCATCCCTTTATTTTGGCCTAGACCTTGGAGTACAATTAAAGAAATATTTTCTTCTTTCCTAGTCTTCCATCGGCCTAACAGTTAGCATGCAAGGTGCACCTTAACCTTAAAGGCTATAGGGTTGTGGTTTCATCATTTGTTGGCCCTTTATGCTCTAGTGTGAAAATTTGAGGGATTAAGTTCCATGGAAGACAATGAGGAATCATGCAATGGAGCTAATCGATGATTTTGGGAAACTCAATTCTTATAAATTTATGGACATAAGTGATTTATGGTGATTTTTTTCTTTGAAAAATTTAATTGAAACATACTAATGAAAGCATGCAAATGGGTGTATGTGTATAGTTCACATTTCTATTCTATATGGTTCATCTTGCATCTATGGTTGGATTGATATTTCATTTGGCTATCATATGAATTTGTTCCTTTGGTTCTCAATGCTTTGAAGTGTGCGTACTTGCATGACAATGCTACATGTATACATGTGTGTATGCATGTTTGTGTGCCTTTTGCATGCTAGTGTGTGAACCTATTCCAAATAGGTTTATATAAGTGATCTATAATCTTAAGTCAAAATCAATAAAGGGATGCACAAATTTATTTTTTTAAGAAAGGCAGGTATCAACAATGATTTGAAGGGTTGCTTTTGATACCTTATGAGATGAAGTGTGCATATATACTTTTGTTGCATGAGAAAAACTTGGTATTGAATTTTTTTGCATGTGTAATCCGAAGGTTGTAAGAAGAAGATAATCAAAGGTGGGGGAAAGGTGGCAAAACACATATTGGACCACAACCACTAAGAAAATGGTCAGATCTATTTCTAGAGCCACGAACAAAGGAAGCCTCATCACGAGCAGAAATAATGGGGTTGCACATGGTTTTGGGGAGGTGATTCGGGAATGCGATAGAGAATTAGGAGCATAGGAGGACTCACGTTGCCCATAGAGTGCCTCATGAGAACTCACTCGTTAGTGGTGGCTCTACATATACCGAAATGAATGATATTGAATCAACACAAACAATGTCATAGCTTGCATGTGAACTTGGAGTGGGGTAGAATCCGCAAGATGATGTTACACGTAGTTGCAATTTATTGACTTAAAATGGACATAAGTTTAAATTTTAAATATGAGGTTAAAGATATATTTTATGTTTTATTTAGATGAACTTTTGGTATAATCACTTTGATAAGAGAAACTAAAAGTATCTACTTAGTTCATTAGAGATCGAATGTGGCACTCGATCGTCTCACAAGTGATGCCTGAAAGAGATGTAGATACTTAGGTCATATTGTTATGACAATGGACAATACACATTGTTTTTATTTGTTATATATATGTGCTTACTCATAAACACACACACACACAGATATATATATAAATATAAATAAATAAATAAATAAATATATATACATATATGCACATACACACACATACATGCATACATAAACACATACACATACACACATGTACAGAGACACATGCACACATATACAAACACACCAAAAAATAGAAACACATATACATATCTCCACATATACACATACAAAACAGACACAAACATTCACATACATGCACATAGATATACACACACATACACAAATACAAATAGACATACACATATACACCCACACTAATACTCACATACGCTTGCACAAATACACACACATATACATACATACACATACAAACACATGCAAATTCATACATGCATACACACATATAGATGCATACAAACATACACATACATGCATACACATATAGACACACAAGCATACACAGACATACATAAATACACATACACACACATACACAAGCACACATATACATGAACATGCATACACAAATATAGACGCATACAAACATACACACACATGCACAAGCACACATATACATGTACATGGAGCTACTATAGAGATGACTCTCCTGCCAACCTTATGGCTCTCTATATCTAGCTACTTAATACACATCATGCAGATAGATATTCTCGAATACTGACCAGCTTCGAGATCGGCTCATCTGATTTTTTCATGATGTTTGCGACAATTTCTGATGTAGATTCGATTTGGAGAGAAGGAGTGGTTTGCATCTTTTCATTCGCAATTGGAATCTTGATAGCATCAAATGGACCATCAAGAACAAGACTTTCGCCAAGCTCCGTACTTTCATGGAACTCTAACTTATTGTCAGATAGTAAAATATCACCTGACATCATTGGAGATTTCTCTAATGTTTCTTGGAGACCAAAAGTTAGGAAATATTGTGGTGTTACAATACCACTTGCTACACTATTTCCTTTAGATGTCTTACCTTCATTGGCGTTATGGTGTTGAGTCCCCAATGCACTATTCACTAAAACGAGATGCTTGTCACATTTCTACTTCAAATAAATCTCACGAGAGGAGGTTGTTGGCATGTAGATGGTAAGAACCACTCCCTAGTAGGATCACCATTGTTAATCTCTTTCTCATGTAGTCCGATGAAGGAGCAGGATAGGTTGACAAGGTTCTTGAGTGGAAAATTTTGATAACAACAAAATTATTGTGTTTCTCTAACTACTCACACCAAACTAGTTTAATAACTTGCCAATTAGAATAACAATTTTTTTTGCGCAAAACTTCATAGGTTAATAGAGACCAAACATGGTGATTAGTCACCAAGTTACATAATCATTAGCACCTCGCATGAGAGATAATTCACTATTACACAACACAATACAAAGAACACTTTCAAATAACAAATCAATTAAACAACGTGCTATTTTCTATATAGTAGACTTAATAGTCCAACATGTCAGGTACCTATCATATCTCTGACTTGTCTGCATAACTGAGATAGAATGATGTATATTTCTTATGAGAGGCCACATCTGGTGTTCAGCTTCTCTATGGAGATGTATTGGTGAATTACTCTTTACAAAGTCCTATATTCGACAACTAACATTATGTAGGCATGTGCATGTGTATGCATATATATATATATATATATATATATATATATATATATATATATATATATATATATATATATATATATATATATATATATATATATATATATATTTATATATTTATATATTTATATATATAGATATTAGATATATATATATATATAATATCTATATATATATATATATATATATATATATATATATATATATATATATATATATATATATATGTGTGTGTGTGTGTGTGTGTGTGTGTGTGTGTGTGTGTGAGTGTCTATGTGTTTGTATAGGTATATGTGGGTGTGGTATGTATATGGGTCTATATGTGTATTTGTTTATGTGCCTGTATGTATATGTCTCTATATGTCTATGTGTATGTATGAATGTTTATGTATATGTGTATGTGACTTTATCTATGTGTGTGTATATGTGTATGTGTGTGTATGCATATGTGTGTGTATATGCATATGTGTGTGTATATGTGTATGTGTGCATGGGAGTGTATGCATGTGTGTATGTGTACGTGTATGTGTGTGAATCTATGTGTGTATGTGTATTTGCATGTATGTGTGTATGTATAGGTGTGTGTGTGTGTATCTCTATGTGTGTATGCATGTGTATGTATATGTCTGTGTATGTCTATGTATGCATACGTGTGTGTATGTGTGTATGTATGCATATGCATGTGTATTCATGTGTGTATGTATGAATGCGAGTGTATGTGTGTGCATATGTGTATGTGTGTGTGTGTCTATGTGTAGGTGTGCATGTGTGTGTCTATGTCTAGGTCTATATATATGTGTGTATGTGTATGTGTGTATGTGTATGTGTGTATATGTGTGTATGTGTGTATGTATATGCATGTGTAAGTGTATGTGTATGTGTGTGTATGCATCAGGGAAAAAGTTAGGGCCCAAATTAGCCCAATGGCGAATTTAAATGAAAATAAGAAAAAAATATTTATATTTAGATACTTTTTGAAACACAAACATAGCCCAAAAGTTTTCAAAACCCTAGTCGTAATGGTCTATACATTCGCCATAAGCTAGATTTTTGTGGAGAAACGGTGTCGTCTGTTTCGCCATAATGTAGATTCTGGTATGGAGTCTCTATTGTTTGTTTCACCTCTTATATATTTGGACTGCCCATTGTCCTCATGCAAATTGCCTTCGCCTAATCAACATGTGTATTGGAAGAGTTTCTTTCTCAAGCTTTAGGAATCAACACGGCAACGAATGCCCACGAGGTACTATGGACCATGATAGAGAGAGAGAGATTGTCATTGCAATGTAAAATTTAGATATGAAGGATGAACTAACGTTGATGCATTCATTAATATGATTTGCAGAAGTTCGATTTTGAAAATCCTTGTCGTAGGTCAATGACAAGCTAGAGTTTGCAGAAGCGGACTACTTCATTAGGACAGTCTTTCAGATTATTTTCTAGGATGCATTGGGGTTTTCATGTGCCTGCTCCAAACTATGCCATCAGCAGCACCCGAGACTACCTTGTAAGCAAGGGCCTTTCTAATATTTCTATCCATGCATGTTATCTACGTGTTTGTGTTTACATGCTTTTTTTCATGGTTTTGTAGCGACTATTGAATGATTGTGAAGCTTTACACTTCCATGCATAACATGCGTATGGGTGAACTTTCATGCATGTTGCATCTTCAAAGGGAGCCTATCCACAAGTACTTATTGGTTGACCGTATTAAGCCTGATTTATTGTTTACAAAGAACTGGATTTCAATTAATTTTCATCGTATAATTTATGGATGATTTGGTGATTCCGTCATAGGTGAGATGTTACTTGTGCATTTAAAGATGTGTATCTTGAAGATGGGATGTTCGCTCTTGTTTTTACTCTAAATGAGGTCACCTTAGAGCTAGAACTTTGTTTGACAAATTTCTGGACATGCTTGCAGGTAGAACATATTGATACAAAAGTGAGTGGTGTGCTCAATATTTTTGAGGCATGTGCAAACATCTTCACTATTTGTAAGCTTGTGCTCACATCTTGCTTATTCTCTGCACTTTGGGATATACAATAATGCTTGTAAGGATATACAATAATACTCATCATGGGCTTTCTGAGATGAAAGAGATTGAAATGATGTTCAGTTTTGTAGGAAGCAGAAGGTACGCTATAGTAGCTGGAGCTCCTTATTATGTTGAAAATCGCTATGTATTGTATGCAAGTGCAGTCTTATTATTTCTGTTCTACAGATGTGGGTTGCCTTATCCAAGGCCCATTTTGAAAGAGCTACATGGGCACTTGTTTTATTATTTATGTTCTATAGATGTGGGTTGCCTTATCCAAGGCCCATTTTGAAAGAGCTACATGGGCACTTGCTAGGGATAGAGGCCTAGATTTAGTTATCATGAATTCTGTTATAGTTGTTGAACTAGGCATTTGCGGGTGCAAAAATTCTAGTAAGCCACATCAAAGTGGGATCTTTGCTTATGTACATATGCAAGATCTTGCAACTGATCATGTGTTAGAATTTGAGCTGGATGAGGCTACATGCATGTACATTTGCTTTTAGAAGCTCTTCAGCAAGGTTGATATTTTGGAGCTTCAAGTACTTGTATCTGAATCATCCAATTGATAAGATGTATGCGTTTTTTACGTAACATCATTTTTTTGTTAAGCATTGGTTTTTTGGATGTCTAAAGTATTTTTCTGCTTTATTTAAGAAAGGACTTCATCAGAGAGAGTCATGGTCTTTGATTGGCATAATGTATACTTTCATTTCAGATGTAATTTTTTATGAGCAAAGCATTGTCCTATGGCAGCAATGTCTATATTGCGTTTTAGTTTTTCGTAGTAACATGTATCATATTTTCATTTGGTCACTGGATTTTGTTCCTCGTGAAATATATATTGTTAGACATGTTGGATGTGTAGCAAAGACATGGCTAAGCACCTTGAAATTCTAATCGTGCCATGGTGTGGTTATCGAAGTCTCTAATTTGGTTTACTGCATATTAGAATCATTCAACCCTTGTTGCTCTCAAATGAGAAACTAACGGATTTGGGAATAATTTTTGGACAAGACATCCTTGAAGGAGAATCCCGAATGGGTCTAATGTGGGAGGAAACTCTAGAAAGCATTTATGGATAGCTTCTGAGCAGATATTAGTAACGAAGGTAACTTTTTGCTCTATTCAAGCACACATTCTTATTTACTCTAAATTTGTGGGACTTCCACTACCCAATGTGTATAAGTCATTGAACCTTCCTAATTCATTATCTATTTAGATACACCTCAAGGTTTCCTTGTTCCCTACATTATCTAAAGTTTCATTCCTTGCAAACAACGAACACTACATTGTGAAATATGATTTCCCATTTTCCTGTTGACTAGGGTTTTATTACAATAAGCATATGTACTCATGATCTGATCCTTACTTTTTACTTGTGTGTACCATATTTACCTGTATGAGTCGAGTTGAAGCAGTGCAAAATGAAATTCTTATCCCGCTCTCCCATCTCCTTCCTACCCCATTAACCCATCCCTTCCTTTTCTTAGTAACCTTGTGCTTCTTTATTGCAGTGACACAATAGAGTTCTGTGTGTAAACTAGATCTCTCTCTGTCTCTCATGATTCTGCATACATAGCCACATGACACTGCTTTGAACTTTGTAGTCACGACAATTTTGATCCTAGGTAGTATGGCCTTTTAACTCCGTTTATTTTCTGAATCCAATAGTTCGGTTTTAGGGGCCTCATTCTGCAAGTACAATTCATGCGCATTGTATAATGAAAGAAGTTTGGCCAAAACAAAAAGCCCGATAATGTTGAAACAACTGGGCAGAAGACCTAATTTGTTTTTCATTGAAATTTGCTTATTGGATTTTGATTTTGAAGCTTCTTATTGGATCACAACTACTTTTTGGATCACAGCTGCATATTTTGATTTTGATTCTATTGCCTACTATGTTCTGAATCTCAAGTAACATGCTCTACAATGATGGAACCTACACATAGTATATGCTCAATAACGCCTAGACAAAGCGAGTGAATTCTTAGTCCCATTTTCATATATAGCTGCATAGAAGACTATAATTTTGATAAATTTAATGGCATGCTACAAATCACATCACATCGATAGGCTCCACTTTCATGCCGATTGAGTTATCATAGGAGACTTTCACACCTGAATTAAGCGAATTATTTTAGTAGCATTCACTCTTATCAGTGATTCCTTTACAATAAAAAAAATGACATTTTATGCTAAGTTTTCTAGTTTATGTGCTCAACCAACGTGTATTTTTGTGCTTGAGTATGATGAGGGTCACACATCTGGTGTAGTGGGTGAAATTAAAAAACGGCACAACCTATCTAATATAAATATGTTGATGAATACCTTGAATTTCAAGCTAGAACATACTTGGACCACTTCTTAATGATTGCAGGAGAAACAAGAACCACAAAGTTAGCTTGGATGTGTTTCATGTGCTTGCACTTGATACTAGACTGGATGTGAACCGTGGTACAATCATGGTTATTAAACATTGTTGATCACTCTATAGTGAAACAGAAGGTCAAAAACCTTGTCCACTCAAGGTCATGAGTGAATGGAGTAATCAAATATTGCATGAGCAGAGTGGCATAGAAACATCCTTGATGAGGACAACCTTGGGAAGGTTGCAGATAACGTGGTTGCAAATTCAATCTAAGGAAAGTGGAAATAAGTTGAGGCTTTTTTATACTCTTTTGGCATTTTCTATGCTCTATTTCATATAGACATAGTGGAGACCAATAAAATCACAAGCTTACATAAGTGAATAGCTTACTTGCAAGAAGATTTTGAGAAACCAATCCTACTCTTTTATGTGAAACCTAAGAACATATGTTGGATGAAAATTTTGTGCCAAGCTAGCTGATTTGGGGCTAGCTAAGTTAGTTCTAAGGGGAAATTCTTTGTAAATGCTGTTACCTGGGGAACACCAACTTATATTATATGAGAATGGTTATCACAAACAATAGTGAGCTAGAAATTTGATGTATACAACTTTGGGATGGTGATTCGAGAACTCTCGAGTAGTCTTAGGAATTCAGAGACAAGTCTGATTGGCATAGGTAGTACTATTTTCTAAAGTGGGCAGCAAAAAAGGCTCGATAGGGGAGGTTTCTTGATCTTACAACTATGAGTCTTGTGAAATCCATGAAGAGTCACCCCTCTCGATTTGTGAGCTGAGGGTGGGAGGGCCGTCATGGAACGAAGAAGTTAGTGAGCTAACTCTCTCTCCCTCCTATCTGGCAGCTGTAGTATAATGAAGTTGGGAATCTCTATGACTCTCTAACGCTAGTAAGAATCACCTGAGCTATCGCTGATCTCAAGAGCCCATGATCTCTCGGAGGGTGGGCTGCCCTATAAACAGAGTGCTCAATCTGCATCTCCATACAAAGTTCTCCTCATCCTTCATCTCTACTCTACATATCCTATGTATCTGCTCCTCTCTGGGAATGTCTGCAGATCTACCTATCTCAATCTTCTAGTCGATGTGATGAGACACTCAACTAGCCAATCGGTACCCTCGAGCTATGATGCATGTAAAGATCCATGTAGCATGGTCGTTGGATGAAACCCTCTGCTAGTATGTCTATGAACTGGTCTTGGTAGTGTGATAGTCTTAATCCCATGTGTGTTGTGTGCCATGTCTGGCTAATGTAGAGATGCCAAAGGTCCTCTCTGAGTGGGGCTCCTGTGAAGTGTGCCTGGTGACATCTCCACTCTAAGATGGCTAAGGCTGCATATCCTCATGCGAGTCTATCGGTGGCTGCCTATCTCATGTGTGTGTGTGTATATATATATAGATATATATATATATATATATATATATATATATATATATATATATATATATATATATATATATATATATATATATATATATATATATATATATATATATATATATATATATATATATATATATATATATATAATGTGTTATGCATATATATGTATGTACTGTTGTGTATAGACTATTACGCATATATTATATATTGTTCTGTTTACATATATTCTGATATGTATGTATGTATGTAAATACAACAATATATAATATCTACATAACAGTCTCTACACAACAGTACATACATATATATGTGTAGCTATAACAATCTATACACAACAGTACATACATATATATGTGTAACTTTTGGGACTTGCACTACCCAAATTTGTATAAGCTCGTGAACTCTACTAATCCATGATCTCTTTATATATGCATCAAGGTTTCCTTGCTTTTTACATCATCTAAATTTTCATTCCTTGCAAATGGTGAGAAGTACATTATCAAATACTATTAACCTACAAGACTTTCGATCCTAAACTTTTGATCATCTCATTACTCTGTCCATATTTCTAATTTGTATATTTAAATACATGTGTTGAAGTACATCTAGTTGATTATCTTTTGTCTATGCTTGAAGATCAGCATATATTTGCTATTAAATACAATTGGTTGATTTGTTTATTCAACATATATTCAAATGGCATGTGCTATAAATATCCATACTTTTTTATGTAGATATTAGGTTTACAAAACACACTTGCAATATTTTTTTTGCAAATTTAGGATTCTTCTAAGATGAATGGTGATGACCATTGTTGGGCTAGGAATTGGATGAAGAGATTCAATCAGATTTTAGAGGACATGATGAGGGCATACATGTTTCTTCAATCAAAAGTTCGCCTTGGTAGGTACTTGATATTTTCTCATTCAAACTACTTGGTCAATGCATTAGGCAATTATATTGATGTTATAGGAGAAGGGTTCAGTACATGGAATGAAATCTGTGTTCTTTTTGCTTCTTGTGATCAAAAGCCTTGGTTTGATAACGTGTTGCTTGTTCTTTTTGTTCTCAAAAGTTACGAATTTTTATTGGAGAGATAAGAGTTGCAATTGTATGTGCATGTGTAGATATGCATATGCTCAAGTGTATGTATGTGTATATATGTGCAAGTGTGCATGTGTATGTGGGTATTTATGTGTGTGCATTATGTGTGCATCTATTTATGCATGTGTCTATATCCCTATGGTTAACAAAGCTGATAAGAAGTTTGACCAAGCAATGGAAGATGTAGCAAAATTGAATAATTTTACAAAAGAAAGATAGAAAAATAG
Source organism: Ceratopteris richardii (assembly GCA_020310875.1). Taxonomy (NCBI): domain Eukaryota; kingdom Viridiplantae; phylum Streptophyta; class Polypodiopsida; order Polypodiales; family Pteridaceae; genus Ceratopteris; species Ceratopteris richardii. Next base: position 20,106,247 of record CM035420.1, read on the forward strand.
GTGATTTGGTGTAGTGAATGATATCAAATACTCAAACAATATCTATGCTTTTAAGCAACATTATCACATAAATCAGCTAAATTTTTACATTTCAAATGGAAGTAATCATATGAATTCGCCAACTATTCTATATTACAAATGGAATTTGTCATTAAAATTCACCAAAATATTTATAATTATGATTTAAGATATTTCAATAAATTCACCCATATTTATATACTTTTGAGTGAGGGGGATGGTCTTATTTTTTACCCTGGTATGCATGTGTATTTATATGTGTGTATGTGAATGCATGTGAGTATATGTGTGTGTATGCATGTGCGCATGAATGTATGCATATGCATGTGTGTGTATGTATGCATGTGAGTATATATATGTATATGTGTGTGTGTGTGTGTATCTGTGTGTATGTGTGTATGTATATGTGTAAGTATGTGTATGTGTGTGTGCACATGTATGTATGTGTGTATGTGAGTGTATGTGTGTATGTGAGTGTATGTGTGCATCCAAGAGTATGCATGTGTATATGTGCATGTGTGTCTCTCCTACGCATGTGCATGCGTATGTGTATGTATGTATTTGCATGTATGTATGTGTGCATGTACGCATGCAAATGAATGTGTGCAGGTACACTTGTTTGTGTCCTTTTCTTTCTCTCTCTCTCATACCTATGCATCTTTCTCTTTCTCTCTCTATAGGTATGTGTGCATCCGTCTCTCTCTCTTTCACTAGTATGCACTCTCTCTCTCTCTCTTGTTGAATCCCAACACAAATGTATCGGAAGAATTGCAAAACTATTTATGTATGTGTAGGACATTGTGTATGCGGGGGTGAAGCCTCAAAAGTAGTCTATCTTTGTCTCTCCCTCTCTGTCTCTCTCTCTCTCTCTCTCTTCCTCTCCCTGTTACTCTGTCTCTCTCTTGATTAAATCGATTAGAAATCAAATAATACTATTAGTTACGAGCATGACTAGGAGTTATATGCCGTGCATTCTCGCACTTGGTTGCAATATAGATATTGTAAAGATTATAAACAAATAAGTTCCATTTTATTCGTGTGCTTCGATAAATGAATTTTCTTAGTGCCCTCAAATTATTTTCATTCAATACTTGGTTTCAATATAGATATTTTAAAGATTATAAACAAACGATTTCTATTTTATTCATGTGCATCATGAAGGAATTTTTTCTTAGTGCATTCAACTTTTATTTTTCATTCACTTAAAGGTCTAGAAATACGCATCATGATCTTTATTGGGAAGATCAGTACCTCATCTTCTTTGAACTCCTTAAAAAGTGATAGATTGAATTTATACCTCCTTATTATGCATTGGGTAGCTCAGCTTTTAAATTTTCATTCTCAATTGCTCCCAAAGAATTTTGCTCGTCAAACATTTTAATCCATAATCTACAAATATCATTATTATCGTAATCTTAAGCATTTATGCTTCTATGAAGAGTACTCTAATCGTTTTTCTCTTCACTATGAGTGTAATCGTTTTTCTCTCCACTATCCTGATGTGTCTGACTTGTAAGCATTGTCCGAGATGTAGATGACGACTTAAAAGTTGAGAGTATCATATAGAGAAGCAGAGAATAAGAGAGAGAAAAAACTCATAGAAAGAATGAGAGAAAGAGAGAGAGAGAGAGTGTGTGTGTGTGTGAGAGAGAAAGAGAGGGAGAGACATGGGCGGGTGCATTTCCGGTGTAAAAGTAAAAAATCTATTGTAATCATAAGCGCACAGCAGATATGTTGCGGTTGAGAGAGAGAGAGACCCCAAGTTAGAAATATATTGTAATTATAAGCGCAGAGCGGATATGCCTGAGTTGAGAGAGAGAGAGAGAGAGAGAGAGAGAGAGAGAGAGAGAGAGAGAGAGAGAATATGCGCGGATATGCTGCAGTTCACAGTGACAGAGAGAGAGTTCAGCTAGAATGGTATTGTTTTGCAAAGTCTTTCTACCGGATAAGCAGGTCAGAGCAACTCACAGCGAAAGCAAACATGAAACCATTATTACACTAAGCGATTGTGTTTGGGTGCGGACATTCCAAATTCGATGTTATGTTTCAACCAACCTTTTCTTTGTGATAATGGAATCAAATTATTTTTTAAAATAAGTTGGAGCATTAATATCTTCCGTGATTGTACCTAAGATGGAAACTTCACAAAGACTGATGAATTCAGTGGACAAACTTTCTTCTTCGCTTACATATCATGTGCTCATCAAGAAATTTTCTTCTTCGCTTACATAACATGTGAGAAATGAGCAGTCTTACCACGTGCTGTTATTGACTGCACTCTTCCACCGGCGAGGAAGTATACGGTATAAGAACGTTGACATACATTAACCAGCCTACATGCATGTCTTCTCAGGAGGTCGGATTTCAGTTTCCAAATCGGAGTGAGTAGTTCGTGGAACAGGCATGAGTAGCAGCGAATTCTCTCTCTCTCTCTCTCTCTCTCTCTCTCTCTCTCTCTCTATATATATATATATATATATATATATATATATATATATATATATATATATATATATATATATATAAAGACGAACTTTTTCTTATAAACTTTGAGTTATTTAAAGTACGATTGACTTCTTAATCACACACAAGCCTAATTTGAACTGACGAAATGTCAGTAGAGTCTTTCACCGCATGTACATATTTGACTTTTTTTTTTTAATTCTTAATGTTTCTGAGCAATGAATGTTATGTATATAACTTTGGAAAATGTAATGACAATTCTCATGGGACCTTAGACAAGGTGTATGAAGTTTTCAGCTTCGTGAAAGGATAATTGACATCCACGAGATTTGTATATGTCCCCATCTAAAATTTGCTCAAAACCAAACATTGAGGATCATAGGAAGGTCTTAAATAGCGGCATACTCATTGCGAAATGCTTTACATATAGGTGGACGATTCAAGTGAAGTATGTCAAAGACCTAGTGATCCAACTAGAGAATGATTATATTATTATGTAGCCACACATGAAAAGAGTTTAACTAAATTTAGATTACGGTTATCTATACATCATATTTTATGTTTTCTTTCTCCAAGTTTTATTTGCAAGATAGTATTGAATTTTCTATGAAAGTCATTGAGTTGAAAACATAATAATGCCATACATACACGAAGTGAGTTACAAGATCAAAGTGATCTTCATATTGTGTAAAAGAAAGATTCTATATCTCATGGTAATGAAGTAAAAATTATATTTTTACGGACCATTTTAATATTTTACAATATATTTTCCATAGCTATGAAAGTTCAATCCTTTTAATTCAAATGGAACACAAGGTGAATCCCACCACAAGGATGAGAATAAGTTCTTTAAAGTCATAACATGAAGCTCAGGGGTATGCCCTCTATTGACTTATTTTCAGACACAAGAATCTCTCCCATGTATGTATGCATGTGTGTGATACATGTCTATGTGTATGGATATTGGTGTCATATATGCATATATATATATATATATATATATATATATATATATATATATATATATATATATATATATGTACACCTACATACATACATAAATACATACATACATACATACATACATACATATATATATATATATATATATATATATATATATATATATATATATATATATATACATATATACACATATACATATATATATATATATATATATATATATATATATATATATATATATATATATATATATATATATATATATAGATACATACATACATACATACATATGTATATATATATATATATATATATATATATATATATATATATATATATATATATATATATATATATATACATATGTGTGTGTGTGTGCATCTTTGTATTCATGTGTATTATATGTATGCATATGTTAGTATGCACACACGTGTCTGTGATGTGTATGTATCCACATGCATGTTTTATATACATGTATGTGACATCTGCATCATGTGTATTATGGTCCTCATGGGTTCGCGTGGCTATATATAGAGAGGCATAAGGGTGGGAGGAGAGCCACCTCTGTAGCAAGTGGTGGAATCCTATCTCAGAAAAATACATAGTCAAATCTACATTAGAACATACTACATTTGTATATAAGTATATTTGTATACACTTTCCTTGTAAATTCTATTACCTAGAATCTTATTATATCTACTCTAATTTTCAGATTCCATTACCATATGGTCCTCCTAGATTATAGTATCCAATGATTTTTGTTCAATGTAAGTGATGCATATACATTTGAAGATGAACTTATTGAAATCAATACATATAATGATAAGAAGATGACTAGAAGCAATGTTTCTTTTATGCATGATATTGGTCCTTCTCTACATGATGTTCTTTAACATAAACACAAACACACACACACACACACATATATATATATATATATATATATATATATATATATATATATATATATATATATATATATATATATATATATATATATATATATATATATATATATATATATACATATACATATATATACATATATACAGACATACACACACACATATACATCTGTGTGTGTGTGTGTGTAATTACAACATATGAGGAGCATACTGACACTAGTCATACGAATGGTCACACCCTGGCATTGGTAGGATAGTTAGAAATGCCTGGAAAAACCACGTAAGTGATACCAATGGTCACTTGGCTGTCTATATAACCATTAGAATATTGCTACTGGTATATGCATCAGAAGCTAGGCTTTTCCGATCTAGACGTTAGTATGTTTTGTTGTCTATTAGGAATAACCATAGATAGAGAGAGGGAGAGAGATAAAAGAGAGTGAGAGAGAGATATGATAGAGGGAGAGAAATTGAGAGAGAGAGAGAAAGAGATGAAAAAGAGAGAGAGAAAGATAGAATGTGATTGTTATGTTCTTTATTAGAAATAAAGACAGAGGGAGAGAAAGAGAGCGGGAAAGATGAAAGAGAGAGGGGGAGATGAAAGAGAGAGATAGAGATAGCGAGAGATAAAAGAGAGAGAAAGAGAGAGAGATAAAGAGAGAGAGAAAGAGAGAGATATAGAGAGACATACACACACATGCATAGTCATCTATATGCACATACATACACATGCACATTTACACATATGCATATGCATACATACACACACACACACACACATACACATACACATACACACACTACAACATATGAGGGGCATACGGAGGTTGCCCATACCGACGGTCACCCCTCGGCGTTAGTATGACCATTGAAAATTCTTGAAAAACCACCGATGCAATACAGACGGTCATTTAATTGTCTGTATACACGGCATCGGTGTGAGCGCCGGTATAGGTGTCGGTACTTTACTGTAAGTTACCGATGCTTATACCGAGGCTTATACCGACGCTCATACCGATGCTCATATCGATACTTATACCGAGGGAGCTTTTAACCGGGCCCGAGAACAAAAATTCGACATCTGCTTGCATTTTGAACCAAATTTTGCTACTGTCCAGTTTGTGTGCACGAACTACATTCCAAACCTACTGTGTACACACACATCTCTCTCTTTCTCTCTCTTTCTCTCCCTTTCTCTCTCTCTCTCTCTCTCTCTCTCTCTCTCTCTCTCTCTTTCTGTACATCTCTGTTTCTCTAGATCCGAAATTTTGGTAAGAATTGCACATAGTGTAGCACCCTTTCTCTTTCTTTGTGTTTTCCCTTTTCCAATTTCTCTTCTCTTTCGTTTTGCAGGATCTTTTTGGCATCAAATCTTTGGAATTCGACGAAGGGCAACATTAAGTGGACCTTGATGACAACGCTCCAAACAATTACATCGATGTAAGTGATTGTTTTGTTTTCGATTGATATAGAGTGAGATAGAGAGAGAGATATGAAAGAAAGAGAGAGTTCTAGAGAAACATAAAGAGAGAGAGAGGGAGAGAGAGAGAGAGAGAGAGAAAGAAAGAGAGAGAGATGAAAGAGAAAGATAGAGAGAGAGTGAAAGAGAGAGAGAGATGAAATAGAAAGAGAATGAGATAGAGAGAGATGCATACATACATACACACACATATGCATACACATACTCACATACATATTACATACACACATGCATATTACATATACACTCACATACATATTACATACACACATGCATATACATACATATACATGTTACATACTCACATGCATACACACATATACATACATACAAGCATATTACATACAAACATGCATATTACATACACACATGCATATTAGATACACACATGCATATACATACACACACATATTCATTCTCACACTCACATACATACATACATGTATACACACATATACATACACACGTGTACACACACACATGTATACATACACACATGCATATGCATACATACACACATATTTACATGTACACACATACATACATACATACACACATGCATATTACATACACACTCACATATGTATACACACACATATGTGCATACACACATGCATATGCATACATACATACACACACATATGCATGTACACACACATATGCATGTACACACACATACATACATACGCACATGCATATTACATACACACACACATATATATACACACTCACATATGTATACACACTCACATATGTATACACACACATGCATACATGCACATACACATACACACACATCACATATACATACACACATATACATGTTTTACGGTTAGGGTTTTAGGCTTAGGGTTTTAGGCTTAGGGTTTATGAATTTCTCTTTTCTTTTGTTTTGCAGGAGCTTTTTGGCATCCGTTCTTTGGAATTCGAGGAAGGAAAACATTGAGTGGAATTTGACGACAACGCTCCAAACAATTACATCGATGTAAGTGATTTTTTTTGTTTTCGACTAATATAGAGTAAGATAGAGAGAGAGAGAGATGAAAGAAAGAGAGAGGTACATACGCACATATTTGCATGTACACACACATACATACATGCATACACACATGCATATTACATACACACACATACACATATAAATACACACTCACATACGTATACACACACATATGTGCATACACATGCATATGCATACATACATACACACACATATGCATGTACACACACACATATATACATACACACATGCATATTACATAGACACTCACATATGTATACACACACATATGTGCATACACACATGCATATGCATACATACATACACACATATGCATGTACACACACACATACATACATACATACACACATGCATATTACATACACATGCACATATTAATACACACTCACATATGTATACTCACTCACATATCTATACACACACATGCATACACGCACATACACATACACACACATCACATACACATACACATATATACACATATACATGTTTTAGGGTTAGGGTTTTAGGATTAGGGTTTTTGAATTTCTCCTTTCTTTTGTTTTGCAGGATATTTTTGGCATTGATTCTTTGGAATTTGACAAGAGATGATGTCAATTGGGCTTTGATGAGAGCGTTCAAAAGAATTACATCGATGTAAGTGATTGTTTTGTTATTTATTATAAATAGAGATAGAGAGAGAGGGATTAAGAGAGAGAGAGAGAAAGAGGGAGAGAGAGATGAAAGAGAGAAAGAGAGAGATAAAGAGAGAGATATAGATAGAGAGAAAAAGAAAGGCATAGAGATACATACACACAGATGCATACATATTACATACACATATGCATATGCAAAGATAGAGACATAGAGATACATACAGAGAGATGCATACATATTACATACACATATGCATATGCATATGCATACATACACACACACATATACATGCACACACATGTACACACACATGCATACATGCACATACACATACACACACATCACATATACATCCACACAAACACACATTTACATGTTTTAGGGTTAGGGTTTTAGGATTAGGGTTTTTTGCTTTTACACATATACACACATAATACATACACACATGCACACATATACACATGCATACACACATACACATACACATACACATACACATACACATACACATACACATACACATACACATACACATACACATACACATACACATACACATACACATACACATACACATACACATACACATACACATACACATACACATACACATACACATACACATACACATACACATACACATACACATACACATACACATACACATACACATACACATACACATACACATACACATACACATACACATACACATACACATACACATATGCATATGCATACCCATACGCATACACATACTCATACACATACGCATACGCATACACATACGCATACGCATACACATACACATACACATACACATACACATACACATACACATACACATACACATATACATACACATACACATACACATACACATACACATACACATACACATACACATACACATACGCATACACATACACATACACATACACATACATACACACACATGCATACATACATACAGACACACATACATACATACATGCATACATACACACATACACATAGAGAGAGAGAGTCAGACGCACACACATGCATACATACACACACGTGACATATACATACACACATATGCATGTTTTAGGGTTAGGGTTAGGGTTTTTGGCTTTTACATATATACACACATACACACACACATATACATGCACCCACATGTACA
>CM035420.1:20119903-20157403 GCA_020310875.1 Ceratopteris richardii
AATGCTAATCACTTTGTTGAAGATTTATGAGCAGCGTTTACAAGAAGATGAAGATTCAAGCAAAGAATCTTGGATGAGCAACTACATGTAGCTGCATGAGAAGATTGTATGCATGTTTGAGATGTTGCACTCAATTGAATGAATTGCAAGCTATGATTATGTACATGGCTAAGGGTTTAAGCTGTCATGTAAGCTTGATGATATCATTATATGCTTATGCATTGAATATGCTTATGCATTGAATATGCTTATGTATGTATGCTTGTGAAAGTTAAGCTCAAGATGTATGATGATTTTGGACAGCCATGTTTAGGCTGAATATAAAGTGAAGTTGAGGTTGACAATTGATTTCTATCATGCAAAAATGTATGCATATGTGGTGGTAGATGATATATACACATGTTGATGAGTAATAGGCTATTTTATAAAGCCTATACAAGCTGAAAATTGCAGGTCTATGTAGCCATATGAACTGGCATAAAGTGAGCTGAATATATGCTCAAATGCTTGGTAATTTGTATACATGCTTATGTATGATTGTTAGCATGATATTGAAGCATGAAACGTTGCTCATGTTCAACCATTGATGAGCTGAAAGATTGCTAAGATGCAAGGCTACTATGTATGAAATTTATGGATGTATCTTGTTGTGGATAAAATTCATCAAGGTAAATTTGCAAAAGAAAATATGTGTGCTCATGTTATGATGACCAAAATCATTTGATGCTAGAGTTTAGATACATCAAGTTAATGCAAAGCTCCTATTTATATCAGCCAAAGCTAAGTAAACAAAGCTTGGATCAAGGAAGATGCAAAGATTGGAGCCAAAGTGAAGGAAGGAGCCCAAGCTCAAAGGTTAGCAAAAACATACACTACAACATATCCGGTGTTACAGTCGGTATATGCGTCGGAAAGAAAGCGCGGGTATGGTGCCGGTATAAGCGTCGGTATACGCGTTGGTATAATCGTCAAAAATACCGACGGATATACCGACGCTTATACCGACGTCTCCGCTGGGTGTACCGGTGCAGATATCGACGACCATACTGGATGTACCGACGCGTATACAGACAACCAAACTTGCACAAAGTTTTTTGGGAAGAGTGTGTTGTCTTTTGCTACATCATGATGTTGTTTAGAAAAATACAATACACTCTGCCCAAATGAGTACATGTGTTATGTACTCTAATGGCAACCAAAACATAAACTTATATGAACAAAAATGAACAATTATTCATGTACAGAAAGTCGTATATTCCATAAATGGCACTTACATATAGGAATCCAATACAAAATTATGGTACATCATTGCCACATAGGAGTGTAATACAAAATTGTGGCAATGTGACAAAACACTTCCATATAGGAATCGAATACAAAATTATGGTTCATGATTGTCGTATGCGAGTGTGATACAAAATTGTGGCATTGATCAAAATATTTACACCTACAATCTTGCAACAAAACATATGTATAAAATAAAACCAATTAACATGACATTCATAAACAACAACTAGAAACACGAAACCAAGATATAACTTTACCTAATCAAGAATATTCTCCCATGAGACGATTGCATCGTGCCCCTCTATATCTTGTAATAGTGCAGTCAATCCATGTCGATATCCATATGTTTCTTCTGCTCGCGTTGGAGGATGACCCACTGCCAACTCCTATAGTAAATATGCAAAATGTTAGATGAATATACATAATATACTTAACACAAACAACTTCAATAATTAACATCATACTTACAAATTGGTAGCGCATACTGTCGTACCCGCCGCTACCTAAATGCGACATTCCAACCGTTTCTAACGGAGTGGCTGCCGCATCTCTTTGTTGTCGATACCGATCAGGAGTATGTTGATGCTCATCCTGAATCGATTCCCATTCTTCGGTGTCTAGCCATACAGGCTTCGGTAAGCCTGCTTTGAAAGCATCACGAGCTTCCGATTGTCGATGCGACATCACCTCACGTGCTGTATGTTGTATCCAATCGGAACTCACAACTGGATTGCCAGGTGCTGGCCGGTACTCTTCATATATGCATTGTGTGATATGATTTTTATAGTCTCTATCCTGTTCGGTCCATTTTAACATTACTGAATGACCGAATTCGATCGAGCAGAGTTGTCATATACGTTGTCACATTGACTTCCCCGCCGCATCCATAACGGGAGCTCCCTTACGGATATGATAAATCTTTGATTCATCGTGATCGTGTGCACCCCATGGTGTACGTGGAGATCCCATCTGATGCATTATGAAGATCTCATCTCATCCAATGTATATATATGCATGCTTAAGCTTGTATACATATACATTCATGTATACATATGCTTGTATACATATGCATTCACGTATACATATGCTTGTATACATATGCATTCACGTATACATATGCTTGTATATGTATATGTGCATACATATACATACACATATGCTCACTTGTATATGCTTGTATGCATATGCTTGCTTGTATACATACATGTACATATGCTTGCTTACATATGCATGCATGTATACATATGCATGCATGTATACATATGCATGCATGCTTGTATAATAATGCATGCTTGCTTACATATGCATGCTTGCTTACATATGCATGCTTGTATACATATGCTTGCTTACATATGCATGCATGTATACATATGCATGCATGCTTGTATACATATGCATGCTTACTTGCATGTATACATATGCATATCCCGTGTGCATGCATGTATGCATATCCCTCATGCATTCATACATGAATGCATATGCATATCCCGCATGCATGCATGTATGCATATCCCTCATGCATTCATACATGCATATGCATACATGAATGCATATGCATGCATGCATGTATGCATGTATGCATATGCATGCATGTATGCATGTATGCATATGCATGCATGTATGCATGTATGCATATGCATGCATGTATGCATGTATGAATGTATGCATATGCATGCATGTATGCATATGCATGCATGTATGCATATGCATGCATGTATGCAAGTATGCATATGCATGCATGTATCCAAGTATGCATATGCATGTATACATATGCATGTATGCATATGCATACATGCATGCATGCATGTATGCATGTGCATTCATGCATGTATGCATGTGCATTCATGCATGTATGCATGTGCATTCATGCATGTATGCATGTGTATGCATGCATGTATGCATCTGCATTCATGTATGCATATACATATGCATATCCATGTATGCATATGCATGCATGTATGCATATGCATGCATGTATGTATGCATGTGTATGCATGCATGTATGCATGTGTATGCATGCATGTATGCATATGCATTCATGTATGCATATGCATGTATGCATGTATGCATATGTATGCATGTATGCATGTGTATGCATGCATGTATGCATGTGTATGCATGCATGTATGCATATGTATGCATGCATGTATGCATTTGCATTCATGTATGCATATGCATTCATGTATGCATATGCATGCGTATGCATGCATGTATGCATGTGTATGCATGCATGTATGCATATGCATTCATGTATGCATGTATATGCATGTGTATGTATGTGTATGCATGCATGTATCTATATGTATATGCATGTCTATGTATGTGTATGTGTATGTATGTGTATATGCATGTGTATGCGTGCATGTATGCATTCATGTGTATGCATGCATGTATGCATGTGTATGCATGCATACATGCATACATGCATGTATGCATATGCATGTATGCATATGCATGTATGCATGCATGCATGTATGCATATGCATACATGCATGTGCATTCATGCATGTGCATTCATGCATGTATGCATGTGCATTCATGCATGTATGCATGTGCATTCATGCATGTATGCATGTGCATTCATGCATGTATGCATGTGTATGCATGCATGTATGCATGTTTATGCATGCATGTGTATGCATGCATGTATGCATATGCATTCATGTATGCATATGCATCCATGTATGCATATGCATTCATGTATGCATATGCATGTATGCATATGCATGCATGCATGTATGCATGTGTATGCATGCATGTATGCATATGCATTCATGTATGCAAATGCATGTATGCATATGCATGCATGCATGTATGCATGTGCATTCATGCATGTATGCATGTGCATTCATGCATGTATGCATGTGCATGTATGCATGTATGCATGTAGACATATGCATATTTGCATGTGCATTCATGCATGTATGCATGTGCATTCAGGCATGTATGCATGTGCATTCAGGCATGTATGCATGTGTATGCATGCATGTATGCATATGCATTCATGTATGCATATGAATTCATGTATGCATGCATGTATGCATGCATGTATGCATGCATGTAAGCATATGCATTCATGTATGCATATGCATTCATGTATGCATATGCATGTATGTATGCATATGCATTCATGTATGCATATGCATTCATGTATGCATATGCATGCATGCACATCCATGTATGCATATGCATGCATGTATGCATATGCATGCATGTATGCATATGCATGTATGCATATGCATGTATGCATATGCACGCATGTATGCATATGCATGTATGCATATGCATTCATGCATGTATGCATGTGCATTCATGCATATATGCATGTGCATTCATGCATGTATGCATATGCACGCATGTATGCATATGCATGTATGCATATGCATTCATGCATGTATGCATGTGCATTCATGCATGTATGCATGTGCATTCATGCATGTATGCATGTGCATTCATGCATGTATGCATATGCATGTATGCATGTATGCATATGCATATGTATATGTATATGCATGAATATGTATATGTATATGTATAAGTATATGTATATGTATATGTATTTTGTATATGTATATGTATATGTATATGTATATGTATATGTATATGTATATGTATATGTATATGTATATGCATACACATATGCATATGTATATGTATATGCATATGCATACGCATGCATGTATGAATATGCATACACATGCATGTATGCATATGCATATATGCATTCATGCATGTATGCATGTGTATGCATGCATGCATGTGTATGCATGCATGCATGTGTATGCATGCATGCATGTGTATGCATGCATGCATGTGTATGCATGCATGCATGTATGCATGCATGCATGTATGCATGTGTATGCATGCATGTATGCATATGCATTCATGTATGCATATGCATTCATGTATGCATATGCATTAATGTATGCATATGCATTCATGTATGCATATGCATTCATGTATGCATATGCATTCATGTATGCATATGCATTCATGTATGCATGTATGCTTGCATGCATGCATGAATGCATATGCATGCATGCACATGCATGCATGCACATGCATGTATGCATATGCATTCATGCATGTATGCATGTGCATTCATGCATGTATGCATATACATGCATGTATGCATGTATGCATGCATGCATGTATGCATGTATGCATGCATGCATGTATGCATGTATGCATGCATGCATGTATGCATGTATGCATGCATGCATGCATGCATGTATGCATGCATGCATGTATGCATGCATGCATGTATGCATTCATGCATGTATGCATGTGCATTCATGCATGTATGCATGTGCATTCATGCATGTATGCATGCATGCATGCATGTATGCATGCATGCATGTATGCATATGCATTCATGTATGCATATGCATTCATGTATGCACATGCATGAATATGCATGCATGCATGAATATGCATGCATGCATGTATGCATATGCATGCATGCATGTATGCATGTGTATTCATGCATGTATGCATATGCATGCATGTATGCATATGCATGCATGTATGCATATGCATATCCCTCTCTCTCTCTCTCGCTCTCTCTCTCTCTCAAACAAAAATAAAGAGAAAAGATATTAGAAAACAAAAATATAAAGAAAGATAAAAATATACAAAAATATAAAGTGATATATGTTTTACTTACATTGATGTATGTGCAGGTATTCCACTTGAAGTGCTTCTTTGTCGAATTTCCAAAGCTTTGATGTGAAATTCTCCTGCAAAACCAAACAAAGAACATATTAGGAAAACCAAAACATAAAGAGAGAGAGAGAGAGGGAGAGAGAAAGAGGGAGAGAGAGGAGGAGAGAGTGAGAGAGAGAGGGAGAGAGAGAGAGATAGTGAGAGAGAGGGAGGGAGAGAGAGAGAGGGAGAGAGAGAGAGAGGGAAGGGAGGGAGAGAGAGAGAGAGGGAAGGGAGGGAGAGAGGGAGAGAGAGAGAGAGAGAGAGAGACAGAGGTAACAAACAGAGTTCTGGTCTGCTGTTGGTGCAGGCGAGCTCGAAGGGAGTTCTACATTCGAAAATGACGAATTTCGGGTTCGGGCCGAATTAAAAAGAGAGCGTCAGTATATGCGTCGGTATACGCGTGGGTAGTTTCAGCAAAATACCGACGCATATATTGATGGTTATACCGATGCTCTGATTCCGAACCCACGCGGCTATGATTATGAGGCAATGCGGCTTTCCCAAATTTCCAGAGGGGTATACCAACGTCGACAGCTGCACGCCTTATTAGAAGATTAAGAAAAATTGAGGTGCGAAAGCTACAAATGCTTCACATGAAGAGGAACCCATGAAAGAGTTCATGTATGATCAGCCATTTGATGATTTTGCAGGTCTTAAATCTTCCATGAAGGGTGAAGAAAAGATCATGAAGGAAGGGGGAGTTAGCTCGCAAGCATTCGAAGATCTAGAAGAGTCCAAAGAAGAGGAAGTGGAGCCAACACAAATTTTAGATTTGGAAGAGCCAAAGAAGGAGTAAGAGCAGCCATCAAAGGTAAATTGAAAGCATGAGGAGGAGCTACATCTATGGAAGGAGTTCTTAGAGGGAAGGAGCAACCATGATGTACAAAAGAAGTCTTGAAGACAAGTTGGAAGAAAGCATGAAAACCATCACGGCATCAAAAGGAGATGCAAAGATTGCACCCAAGGACAAAGTCAAAGATGATCCAAAGACAAAGGAGGATCAAAGAGAAGCATGCAAAGACAAGAGGAGCCATGAAGCCATTAAGCCATGGTCTCAAAGAGAGGACAACAAAGAAGACAATGAAGCAACAAAGAGCTCTTACAAAGAGCCAAAGAAGCAAAGATGAAGCTGAAGAGAAGTCAAAGGAGCTTGGAAGCAAAGAGGGAAGATCACCAATAAATCAAGGGAAGGGATACAAGGGCAAAAGGAGCGAAAGATGAAGAGGAGAAGAATTGAAGAGCAACATGGACTCCCAATTGTGGCTTGAAGGGGAGTGTTGAAAATTATGGTACTTGTGCAAGCACCAATTGTGATACTGGGCACATACTCACCTCTCATTAATTACCTCTTCATCAATTATGTATTTGTTGTAATCTCAAAAGATGGATAGCCCTTGATAATGTAGAGAGCACACTCATAACCTTAAAGGAGAGTGTTAAAATAAAAAGGGATAAGTGATTTATGGCTTTGATAAAAGTCAAAATATGGTTAGACATAAGGAGTGCTCATAAAAGTCGTGACCGTATCCATATGGAGTGATATGGAGCACCAAAAGACATTCAAGGCAATGGAAAGACAAAGGACATGAAGTGAAAGATCAAGAGGTGAGAGAAGACGAAGGGTAGGCAAAAAGTTCCATACCCATAGCTCTATATATAGAGCTCATTTGAACATGAAAAATTGTGGAGATGACAAGGGGATGGTGTAGAAGCATATGCTGGTCATTCTCTCACCAATGGATATCAGAAGATACCTTATTTGGATGCTACAATGCACAAAGGTATTCCAGCCACATACCTTTTCTATACATGGCCACTTTGTGAGGGTGATATCTCTCTATATACTTATCCAATTAGTGCATATGATATTTTGTTGGAATGTTTATCACTCATACTCTCAGTATCTCAAATATTGTTGTCAGATAACTCTCCTATAGTAAATATGCAAAATGTTAGATGAATATACATAATATACTTAACACAAAGGACTTCAATAATTAACATCATACTTACAAATTGGTAGCGCATACTGTCGTACCCGCCGCTACCTAAATGCGACGTTCCAACCGTATCTAACGGAGTGGCTGCCGCATCTCTTTGTTGTCGATACCGATCAAGAGTATGTTGATGCTCATCCTGAATCGATTCCCATTCTTCGGTGTCTAGCCATACAGGCTTCGGTAAGCCTGCTTTGAAAGCATCACGAGCTTCCGATTGTCGATGCGACATCACCTCGCGTGTTGTATGTTGTATTCAATCGGAACTCACAACTGGATTCCCAGGTGCTGGCCGGTACTTTTCATATATGCATTGTGTGATATGATTTTTAGAGTCTCTATCCTGTTCGGTCCATTTTAACATTACTGAATGACCGAATTCGATCGAGCAGAGTTGTCATATACGTTGTCACATTGACTTCCCCGCCGCATCCATAACGGGAGCTCCCTTACGGATATGATAAATCTTTGATTCATCGTGATCGTGTGCACCCCATGGTGTACGTGGAGATCCCATCTGATGCAATATGAAGATCTCATCTCATCCAATGTATATATATGCATGCTTAAGCTTGTATACATATGCATTCATGTATACATATGCTTGTATACATATGCATTCACGTATACATATGCTTGTATACATATGCATTCACGTATACATATGCTTGTATATGTATTTGTGCATACATATACATACACATATGCTTCCTTGTATATGCTTGTATGCATATGCTTGCTTGTATACATTCATGAACATATGCTTGCTTACATATGCATGCATGTATACATATGCATGCATGCTTGTATAATAATGCATGCTTGCTTACATATGCATGCTTGTATACATATGCTTGCTTACATATGCATGCATGTATACATATGCATGCATGCTTGTATACATATGCATGCATGCTTGTATACATATACATGCTTACTTGCATGTATACATATGCATATCCCGTGTGCATGCATGTATGCATATCCCTCATGCATTCATACATGCATATGCATACATGAATGCATATGCATATCCCGCATGCATGCATGTATGCATATCCCTCATGCATTCATACATGCATATGCATACATGAATGCATATGCATGCATACATGTATGCATATGCATGCATGCATGTATGCATGTATGCATATGCATGCATGTATGCATATGCATGCATGTATGCATATGCATGCATGTATGCAAGTATGCATATGCAGGTTTACATATGCATGTATGCATATGCAGGTTTACATATGCATGTATGCATATGCATACATGCATGCATGCATGTATGCATGTGCATTCATGCATGTATGCATGTGCATTCATGCATGTATGCATGTGCATTCATGCATGTATGCATGTGCATTCTTGCATGTATGCATGTGCATTCATGCATGTATGCATGTGCATTCATGCATGTATGCATGTGTATGCATGCATGTATGCATATGCATTCATGTATGCATCTGCATTCATGTATGCATATACATATGCATATGCAGACATGCATGTATGCATGTCTATGCATGCATTTATGCATGTGTATGCATGCATGTATGCATATGCATTCATGTATGCATATGCATGTATGCATGTATGCATGTGTATGCATGCATGTATGCATGTGTATGCATGCATGTATGCATGTGTATGCATGTGTATGCATGCATGCATGTATGCATATGCATTCATGTATGCATATGCATTCATGTATGCATATGCATGCGTATGCATGCATGTATGCATGTGTATGCATGCATGTATGCATATGCATTCATGTATGCATGTATATACATGTGTATGTATGTGTATGCATGCATGTATCTATATGTATATGCATGTCTATGTATGTGTATGTGTATGTATGTGTATATGCATGTGTATGCATGCATGTATGCATGTGCATTCATGCATGTATGCATGTATGCATATGCATGCATGTATGCATGTATGCATATGCATGCATGTATGCATGTGCATTCATGCATGTATGCATGTGCAGTCATGCATGTATGCATGTGTATGCATGCATGTATGCATGTTTATGCATGCATGTATGCATGTGTATGCATGCATGTATGCATATGCATTCATGTATGCATATGCATTCATGTATGCATATGCATTCATGTATGCATATGCATTCATGTATGCATATGCATTCATGTATGCATATGCATGCATGCATGCATGTATGCATGTGTATGCATGCATGTATGCATATGCATTCATCTATGCAAATGCATGTATGCATATGCATGCATGCATGTATGCATGTGCATTCATGCATGTATGCATGTGCATTCATGCATGTATGCATGTGCATTCATGCATGTATGCATGTGCATGTATGCATGTATGCATGTATACATATGCATGTATGCATGTGCATTCATGCATGTATGCATGTGCATTCAGGCATGTATGCATGTGTATGCATGCATGTATGCATATGCATTCATGTAGGCATATGCATTCATGTATGCATATGCATTCATGTATGCATATGAATTCATGTATGCATGCATGTATGCATATGCATTCATGTATGCATATGCATTCATGTATGCATATGCATGCATGCATATATGCATATGCATGCATGCACATGCATGTATGCATATGCATGCATGTATGAATATGCATGGATGCATATGCATGTATGCATGTGCATTCATGCATGTATGCATATGCACGCATGTATGCATATGCATGTATGCATATGCACGCATGTATGCATATGCATGTATGCATATGCATTCATGCATGTATGCATGTGCATTCATGCATATGCATATGCATGTATGCATATGCATATGTATATGCATACGCATATGCATATGTATATGTATATGCATGAATATGTATATGTATATGTATAAGTATATGTATATGTATATGTATATGTATATGCATACACATACGCATATGTATATGTATATGCATATGCATACGCATGCATGTATGCATATGCATACGCATGCATGTATGCATATGCATATATGCATTCATGCATGTATGCATGTGTATGCATGCATGCATGTGTATGCATGCATGCATGTATGCATGTGTATGCATGCATGTATGCATATGCATTCATGTATGCATATGCATTCATGTATGTATATGCATGTATGCATGTATGCTTGCATGCATGCATGTATGCATATGCATTCATGCATGTATGCATGTGCATCCATGCATGTATGCATATACATGCATGTATGCATGTATGCATGCATGCATGTATGCATGCATGCATGCATGTATGGATGTGCATTCATGCATGTATGCATGCATGCATGTATGCATATGCATTCATGTATGCACATGCATGAATATGCATGCATGCGTGTATGCATATGCATGCATGCATGTGCATTCATGCATGTATGCATATGCATGCATGCATGCATATGCATGCATGTATACATATGCATATCCGTCTCTCTCTCTCTCTCGCTCTCTCTCTCTCTCAAACAAAAATAAAGAGAAAAGATATTAGAAAACAAAAATATATAGAAAGATGAAAATATACAAAAATATAAAGTGATATATGTTTTACTTACATTGATGTATGTGCAGGTATTCCACTTGAAGTGCTTCTTTGTCGAATTTCCAAAGCTTTGATGTGAAATTCTCTTGCAAAACCAAACAAAGAACATATTAGGAAAACCAAAACATAAAGAGAGAGAGAGAGAGGGAGAGAGAAAGAGGGAGAGAGAGGAGGAGAGAGTGAGAGAGAGAGGGGGAGAGAGAGAGATAGTGAGAGAGAGGGAGGGAGAGAGAGAGAGAGGGAGAGAGAGAGAGAGAGGGAAGGGAGGGAGAGAGAGAGAGAGAGAGAGAGAGAGGGAAGGGAGGGAGAGAGGGAGAGAGAGAGAGAGAGACAGAGGTAACAAAGAGAGTTCTGCTCTACTGTTGGCACAGGCGAGCTCGAAGGGAGTTCTACATTCAAAAATGACGAATTTCGGGTTCGGGCCTAGTTAAAAAGAGAGCGTCGGTATATGCGTCGGTATACGCGTGGGTAGTTTCAGCAGAATACCGACGCATATACCGATGGTTATACCGATGCTCTGATTCCGAACCCATGCGGCTATGATTCTGAGGCAATGCGGCTTTCCCAAATTTCCCGAGGGGTATACCAACGCCGACAGCTGCACGCCTTATTGGAAGATTAAGAAAAATTGAGGTGCGAAAGCTACAAATGCTTCACATGAAGAGGAACCCATGAAAGAGTTCATGTATGATCAGCCATTTGATGATTTTGCAGATCTTAAATCTTCCATGAAGAGTGAAGAAAAGATCATGAAGGAAGGGGGAGTTAGCTCGCAAGCATTGGAAGATCTAGAAGAGTCCAAAGAAGAGGAAGTGGAGCCAACACAAATTTTAGATTTGGAAGAGCCAAAGAAGGAGTAAGAGCAGCCATCAAAGGTAAATTGAAAGCATGAGGAGGAGCTACATCTATGGAAGGAGTTCTTAGAGGGAAGGAGCAACCATGATGCACAAAAGAAGTCTTGAAGACAAGTTGGAAGAAAGCATGAAAACCATCACTGCATCAAAAGGAGATGCAAAGATTGCACCCAAGGACAAAGTCAAAGATGGTCCAAAGACAAAGGAGGATCAAAAAGAAGCATGCAAAGACAAGAGGAGCCATGAAGCCATTAAGCCATGGTCTCAAAGAGAGGACAACAAAGAAGACAATGAAGCAACAAAGAGCTCTTACAAAGAGCCAAAGAAGCAAGGATGAAGTTGAAGAGAAGTCAAAGGATCTTGGAAGCAAAGAGGGAAGATCACCAATAAATGAAGGGAAGAGATACAAGGGCAAAAGGAGCGAAAGATGAAGAGGAGAAGAATTGGAGAGCAACATGGACTCCCAATTGTGGCTTGAAGGGGAGTGTTGAAAATTATGGTACTTGTGCAAGCACCAATTGTGATACTGGGCACATACTCACCTCTCATTAATTACCTCTTCATCAATTATGTATTTGTTGTAATCTCAAAAGATGGATAGCCCTTGAAAATGTAGAGAGCACACTCATAACCTTAAAGGAGAGTGTTAAAATAAAAAGGGATAAGTTATTTATGGCTTTGATAAAAGTCAAAATATGGTTAGACATAAGGAGTGCTCATAAAAGTCGTGACCGTATCCATATGGAGTGATATGGAGCACCAAAAGACATTCAAGGCAATGGAAAGACAAAGGACATGAAGTGAAAGATCAAGAGGTGAGAGAAGACGAAGGGTAGGCAAAAAGTCCCATACCCATAGCTCTATATATAGAGCTCATTTGAACATGAAAAATTGTGGAGATGACAAGGGGATGGTGTAGAAGCATATGCTGGTCCTTCTCTCACCAATGGATATCAGAAGGTACCTTATTTGGATGCTACAATGCACAAAGGTATTCCAGCCACATACCTTTTCTATACATAGCCACTTTGTGAAGGTGATATCTCTCTATGTACTTATCCAATTAGTGCATATGATATCTTGTTGGAATGCTTATCACTCATACTCTTAGTATCTCAAATATTGTTGTCAGATCACTCTCCAATAGTTACAAGGAACATTTCTTGTGAACCTCAGGTTTTTGCATAACCTGAGATGATAGGTTGTTGTTAAAGTTAAACTTATTTTGTTCTTACTCTTGGGTTCTTGGGATGGTTAGGGGTCTGATAATTCAGAGGCCCTATATATATTTTCCCAATTCACTACTTAACTTTCGACAAGCAACTTCATTAATTAACCGCGGACAGTTATAGAAGATTCAATTACACTTCGGCGCATAACATTCTTAACGATCACCACAATTATGTGCATAGCACTTTCACTCTTTTTTTAAATATTACTACTACACTCCAATTCAACACAGTAACACTAACATAGTACCTGATTTACTTCAACTTCGAATACAGACTCTTACAGACAATTCTACAATTAATATAACTTTAAAACAAAATCAACTCGAGATCATCGCCCAAACACAATAGGCCAGGGACTCCTCTGTCTTCTCTTCCACGCATACTCTATAGATTAGGAAGAAACGATACAACATTTGGGCTACACCCTTTCAGTGCATGACTTTTCTAATTACAATTATTCTTCTGAATAATAGTCTGGCAGCTTACACTAGCACGCATGGTGGACTCGAACCTAGCAGGGAATAGTAGAAAGCTTAGGAATCGTCAGTGATTCCTTGGATATACATGGATCATGCTAGTTTAAAGGTTCGTGTTATTTTCTACTTCAAGGAGTCTAGCATTTCCTTCAACATTTGCAGTCCAATCGGATCTATATCAGTCCACACAGAGCTGGAAGTGATTACTTGGGGAAGGAGGGCATCGTCCTGACTCTACAAAAAAGCTTCTTGGAGGTAGAAGTCTTTGATGAGTGCCACATCGCATTGTAGCTTCATATCTGCAATTTCTGCATCAATGCACGATAAGCGCTCGCCCTCGATACCCAGTTGTTTCTCTTTGCGCTTGAGCTCTTGAGACTCGAACTTTATGGTTTTATAAAAGTCTTTCCTCTCTTTCTGGATGGCTTCGACATCCTTCTTCAACTGAGTCATGTGGCCAATTTCTTCTTCCAGAGAGCGACTTTTCTAGAAGAGCTCTTCGGTGACTTTCTTTAATTCAGTTTTGGCTTGTAAGGCTCATTCCACCATCTCTTGATCCTTTCCACCATAGCAAAATGAGTATGCGTGGTCTCTAGAAGATTACGTAAAGGATTTAGGGCATCCTCCTTTTCAATTACAGTCTGATTCAGCTTACTAATCTCATAATTGCGAGCTACAATGATGGCATTCTTCTCATTCAACTATGCTTGGAGACTTCGAATCTGTTCCTCAAGTGAACTAGCTTCGGCTTTGGTTGTGAGCACTTCTTCCTGAAGTGGTGCGATGTCCGCTTCAAGCATGTCTACCTTGGATTGGTATTGCTATCGGAGGATTGTTGGGCAACTTATAGGTGATGCGGGAGACGGGTGGAAACATGAATAAGGTAATTACTGATTTGAGCTAGTTGGGCCAATGAATCAGGTACGATAGAGGTGGAGATTGGCTGAGAGGGGTTAACAAAAACTATGGCAGACGACGAAGGGTTCAAATAATCAAGGGAGGAAGGAAGAGAATGGGCTGCCAAATGACATGGTGAGGAAGGAGGGCTAAGCGGCAAAGGCATCTTTGAGGGAGAAAGAGGCAGAGGTGGGTTTTGGGGTGAAGAGAGCAAGGCAAGAGTGGTTACCACATGAGACGAGACATTAAGTTGAGCAGTCACCTCCTGAAGTTGTTCTTTCTCCGTGAGTTGTGGAGTTTCTGTGACCATGTCGGGCGTTGGTTCCTGTGGATGAGACTGTGGCTGCACGACTCTATCATCTGGGTGAGCCTCTTCAAGGAGAGTTTCAGGATCAACTTGGCCTTTAGGGGATGATGGAGCAGAAATAATTTGAGGATGGTTGTGCCTTACTGTGAGAGGGGCTCAATTTGTGACACTTCTCCTTAGAGAACTGCAGGAGATCATCATCGCCATCAACCTCCATCATTTGTACGGACTCCTCAATATGGAAGAGAAGGCTATTCAGGGGAGGAGGTTGGGCAGCTGAATCGCGAGAAGGAGCAATGTCAGCAGGTATGGCAATCGCGTTTGAGGGATATCACCCTTCGCTAATTGCCGAGAAACTACATGGAATTCCTAGTGAATGCGCCGAAAGAAAAATGAAGCAAAACTAACTACTTCAAGAAAAGTGGCATCGATCATGGAAAAGAAGAGGCGTGAAATGTCATATGTGCGTTTTTGCAGGTTAAGTGCGGCTACAAGAAACTGTAGTGTAGTGCACTCCAGTTCGGGGTGACAAAGAATGGCGAATTTGTTGGAAGAGTGATGCAGGAAAAAGTTCTTTCATTCCTGACAGTTAAGAGAGGTCCATCTACACTACTCTCTTGAGGGAGATGGAATCCCTCAACGACTATGTTAAGGGTGCCTACAACACGTGGGTTAAGACAAGCTAGCGGCCAGCAAGCTTCAGTAGCAGGAGTAGCAGCAATGGCAGAGATGATCTACACAAAGAAAGGATGGCAATCAACTGAATGCGAGGGCCGTTCAGCGAATGCCAGAAGGCCTCGAGTGCATAGAAACTCGCTCAATTATGAAGCAAGGCCAGCAGGAAAAGTAGCAATGTTAGCCAAAGCTTCCATGGCAAGTACGATAGCACGAAGACAGTAGGTAACACAAAACACGCAATCGCACAAAAACTCAATAGCTAAGAAAAGAGGGGAGAACAGGATTAAACAAAAACACTAAATGAACATGCGGGAAGAAACATAATCATCGAGCAATGTTGGAAATATACATTCATAATGGCGACATGCACCTATTAACAGAATCTTAGACACATAAGGCGGCAGCTAATCTTGGTTAGGTAAGAAAACAAATTTATTATGATCAGTCAGTCAACCAAAACACGTGGATAGGAAAGGAACATCGAGCCAGAACAATGGTATAAACCGGGTAGAGAATACAAATATCGATAAAGCATCGCGATGAAGAAGGTGTGGGATAATCAAGATGAATCTTTGATCCATTGATCCCCTTAGGAAGAAGGGTACTAGTTAATGTGGATAACCGAAATGTAGCAGGGCCAACCTGCGATTCAATACGGTAAGGAACAAACCACTGAAGCTTAAACTTGCCCGTTGAATGATTAGATTTGGAATTATAGAATAGGACTAATTGTCCTTTGGTAAAAACAGGAGTGCGGAGAAACCGATCATGTGTCTTGGCTTGTCGTAGTTGGACTTCTTGTAGCATTAGAAAACTTTCCAGCTTTGTTCATCCAAAGATCGCAACACCTCCAACCGGAAAGGAAAATATTCCTCCGGTAAAGGCTTATGTTCTAGTGCCACCCTAAGGCTAGGTACCACCAACTCCATGGGTGCAATGGCCTCCATCCCATATGCCAATTTGAAAGGTGTATTCCCTGTAGCCACTTTGTACGTTGTATGGTATGCCCACAGAACTGAAGGAAGGAATTGATCCCAATGCTCCAGACATTTCAGAACTAATTTCTTGAGCATGTTAAGTAAGGTTTTATTGGTAGTTTCAGTAAGACCATTAGCACGAGTGTAATATGGAGAGCTAAATTTATGCACAATCTACAGGGTGCAGGTAAGTGCTTGTAGTAAGGCAGTAACAAAAGTGTGCCATGATCCGAAACAATCTCTAAGGGAAGACTGAACTGAGGGAACACATCAATCATCAAATATCTAACCACTATAGCCGTAGTAGCGGGCTGTAAAGCCCAAGCTTTTTCCCACCAAGTAGCATAATCCGTACAAGTAAGTACATATCGATGATTAGTAATCATAGCCGGAGGTGTAATGGTACCAATGAATTCCAAGCCCCACTTTTGAAAAGGTTCCAGGGGATCAAGAGGGTGCAGTGGAAAATGATTTCCTTGTAAAGGTTGTCCCATTGAAAAGCATCACACATTTTAATAGAAGTATCAATATCACATTGCACTGTGGGCCACCATAAGCCATTATGCAAAATTTTTCGGTAAGTAAGGTCGACCAAAAAATGACCACCGAAAGGAGTAGAATGGGGCATTTCAATAACCGAAGGAACTTCATGCGGTGTGTTAGTCGGCCGACAGAGTAGGACAGGTGTAACAGAAATCTTTGTAAGACACGCGCGAAAAGTAGTTACGCGCATATTTGTAAATCTTTATAAAGCAATGAAAAGAAGTGCTCCGAGCGTGGAGAGCGCGGGGAGTTTCTAGCCTAATTCTTGCATTATCACCAGACTGTTTGTCTGGTTGTTTGTTTGAATGTTGCGTCAGTGTGTGTTGTTTAGTTCCTGAGTGCTCTGGGTCGTTGTACGTAGCTGTGTTATTCTTCTTGATTGAGTTTGCGCAGTAAACCTTAAGTGTTACTATAGTGTGTCTTTTCTAGTTCTGCGTACTCGGTGGTATTCGGTGTTATTATCTGTCAATCGTGGTTAAGCGGTGAATGGAATCCATTCAGTAAGACATTGAATCATTGTCTAGAAGAGTTACTGGGGACCGTTATGACGAATTGTTCTGTTAAATTGTACGACGTAGTGTTCTTCTCCTTATTGAACTGCTAAGTCTGTGTGACTGTAGAATTCTTCCCTAGAGCGTTGTGCAGAAGTACTGCTGATCGCGATCTGCACTTGTACGGTGAGAAATTACCTAGAGTTAAGGGTAATTCCAGTGTGTGATAGTCTTCATACTATAAGTTGAACCCGTAAATACCGTCTGTGATGCGGTTGCTTGACTGTGAGCATTGTATTGATGAAGGATGGGTTAATGTACTATTACAGTAGAATGTTAGCTTGAAGTAATTCGGACCCAAGGTACCGACAAGTTTGGTATAGACTAATTGTTAAGGGTAACAGAGCTAAGACTCTGTCGACACTGTTTAAGGACAGTAGATATCAGTCATTTTGGGAATTAAGTATAGGGCCTCTGTTTAACAGACCCCTACCACTCCCAAGAACCCACTTAGGTCGGTTAAACGCTCTTCTGATAGTAGAACGAAGCGGTTTACCACTTAACACTTGGCGCCCTCTGTGGGAAGGTGGCATCAAGATTACCATTCGTTTGTCGAAAGTAGCAACAGAATCAGATTGTTGCAAACTTGTTGTGGAAACGTGATTATAAAATTTCAATCGAGAGCGATACTACGTGATTAGTACAAAAGATGATACATGTCGGTTACTCGATCCGGTGAAATGTATCCCAAGAAGCATCAGTTTGGAGTACTTTATGTACTAAAGACAACTCTGGGAGGTAGAAGTACAACTAGGTCTGACCCAGTTGTCAAGAAAGTCAAGAACATTAGAACTGATTCCGGTCATATTCCGGTGGAACGTGTTACGCCTCTGGTACATTCCGGTACTATTTCGGCACAGTCTGTCGGAGATATAGTAACTCTAGAATCTACCAGAACGCAGTTTGAAGTTAGTTTAACAATCTTGGATAAAGATTCGAATTTGTTTACGATTAGAAACACATTAGCCAAAGAAATTGGCAAGGGTGAAAAAACACCTTATTCTGGCATAAATTCGGTACATTCCGGTAACATTTCGGTAACAGAATCATAGTTTTTCGGCGACGGGTTACCACTTTTTGGTGAATCTTCAGCCCAACCACCACTTTTTGAGGTAAGTTCCCCTTCACTGGACATCCAGAAGGAAGGAAAGTTGTTCGAAACAGAGATTCGAAGCATATTGAGCAAGATCATCGCACCGAAAAGTGCACCATTCGACGATACAGATTCTGATAGTTCAGATATTCAGCCTCGAGATACAGAAGGTATTCACGATACACTCACTATGAACAGGCAACAACAACAACAGCAGCAGCAACAACAAGTATGCCCACCAAGGCCGCCTCCGAGAGGAGTGACGTACACTAAATTTGGCGGATTCCTAGGAGATGATCCGATGCTCACGTACGCACCTTCGAGATAAGCTATGCAGTTCTTAACCATCCACCGGATCCCGCGTATAAAGCTATTGTCTTTCAATCTACATTGGTCAACGAAGCAGCTAGATGGCTTACAAAATATGATATTAATCACTTCGGCACCTATGAAGCGGTACGAGATGGCTTTTTGCAGCGATTCAGACTAAAGAAGAATCCAGCCGAAATCTTTGATTATCTGCAAAACAACAGACAGAAGGTAAATCAAACTGTACAGGAGTACGCTACCCTATTCAGGACGCATCTAAGGCAGTTACCGCCAGCACATGCCAACCTACCGGACGACGTTATTACTCAGTGGTTTATCAATGGCTTGACTCCACAACTGAAACAAATTATGATCATACGCTGTGTAGGAGCAATGACACTAGATGCAGTAATTGCAATGGTTCTGCAGCTGGAAAACAAGGTTGGAGGATTTACAGAAGATCTGGAGTGGTTAAAAACAAACAAAAATATCGCAGAAGATGTGACCAGACAAGTATACTGCATCACATGCAAGAATTCAGGCCATACGAGTGCCACTTGTGCACTTAATCAGTTATTCTGTGCTATCTGTAACACTGCCGGACACACCACCGAAAAATGCACATACAACGCCAAAGTGTAGGGAACCGCAATTGTCAATGCTATTATATAGGAACCAGGACAGCCAACCAATCATTATGTGCCTCCGCAATTGAGGAACAATCAGCAACAAGGATATCGAAACTACAGAGGACAGAGAAATAACAACTATAATGCAAATCGCTGGCAGACAGGGCCGCCACCGGAAAATCCCAATTTACCACTACTGCGCTGTCATTTCTGTGGTGAATTTGGTCACATTAGAAGATTTTGTAAAGATGCAGTTGAGTATGATCAGAGGAAGAAAGAACGTCAAAATCCAATGGCTAATATGGTCCAAATTACACCAGTGGAACCACATGCTACAGTAATTCAGACCCGCTCCGGTAAATAACTACAGCGGGCAGCAGAATTATTTGAACCAGGTATATGCGAACAACAAAGGATATACAACAAAGCTAGTCAATGGACCACCGCAGAACCTCCAGTCTTCCTAGAACCTATTCCGGTAACTCAGACTCCGTTAACCGAAGCAGGAGCACAACAACAGGATTCCAAGTCAGTAGCAAGCACATCATCAGCCGCAGGCACATCATCAGCAGCAGACACATCATCAGCCGTAGGTATATCATCAGCAGCCAACACATCATCTTCAGCAGACGCATCATCTTCAGAGTCTGTGGAAACAATCCAATCAAAAAAGGCCTGGGAAATTTTATCGAAAGCATCCATCACTCTTCCTTTGGGCCAATTACTTGCACTAGTACCGGGAGTTCGACAGCAATTTCAACAATAGTTCAGTCCTGTGCCTTCCTGCATTCCGGCGATAGCAACAGTACAACCGGAACCCGATTCTACTATCGATCATTCAGTTCCTTTAATTACGGTATGGTATAAGAATCATAAAATCACACAGGTACTAATTGATGAAGGATCTGAAGTCAACATTGCTACTACGGCACTGTGTAAAAGGTTAGGATGGACGGAAATCGAACCAGTTCAATTTTTTGTGAGAATGGCCGACCAATCAAGAGTCCATCCCATAGGACTCCTACGAAATATACCAATCACTTTACAAGGTACAACATTTAAAACTACCTTTGTCATACTAGATTTACCGGAATCCACTCTTGATTACAACCTCCTTTTTGGCCGACCTTGGCTGAAGCACGCTAAAGTGATACAGAATTGGTCTGCACAAGAGCTCACTTTTAAGGATAAAAATCGTAAATTCATTGTAAAACTAGATGCTATACAACCTCGTGAGTTGCATGCTAGACTGTATTTGGCGGAACCAGTCCATATGTTAGATGGATTGTCAGATGATGAAGAAGAAGAGTTTATGAAAAATAACATTGACTTAATATCCTTAGGCACTGTTGATCTACAAGCTGTTGTAGATAATTGGAACCCTGCAGTTTGTACAGTAATGACTGTGACAGAAGAAGAAAAGAAGGAGGATACTCCTGCTCAACTGCAACCTCTTTTTAAGCCAGCTGACGATACAGAGAAGCCGCGATAATTTTATGTCCCAAAAGATGAGTTGATCACTTATAATTTAGGCGATGAAGATCATCCGCGTCTTGTGAAGATAAAGCAAAACTTACCAGAAACATTTCAAGCAGGCTTAATCCAGCTACTCCAAGAATTCTCCGACGTCTTTGCATGGGATTACCAAGATATGAAGGGATTGGACCCGCGCATCTATCAGCACAGAGTTATGTTGAAGCCGGAAGCCAAACTGAACAAACAACCCAGCTACCGGATGAATCCAAACTATGCATCACAGGTAACGGCAGAACTTGATAGGCTACTTAAAGTCGGATTCACCGTACCAGTAGAGCATGCTGAATGGATCTCACCGATTGTTATTGTCCCTAAGAAGAATAAGCAATTACGAATATGTGTAGATTACCGGAAACTGAACGTAGCGACGGTGCCTGATCCTTTTCCGATCCCTTTTCTGGACACCATGCTGGATAGAGTAGCAGGCCACGAAATGTATTCATTCTTAGACGGATACAGTGGATATAATCAAGTTAGAATGGCTGAACAAGATATACCAAAAACCGCATTCATTACCAACTGGGGTGTATTTGCTTGTACTGTTATGTGGTTTGGATTAAGAAATGCCCCAAGTACATTTCAAAGATGTATGCATGAAATATTTTCTCCTTATCTCACCTCTTTTATGCAAGTTTAGCTTGACAATTTTTCAATTTTCGGTAAGATGATAGCACATATGTTCCATTTACGGTGTTGTTTTCAGAAATGTAGAGAATATAGACTCTGCTTGAACCCAAACAAATCTGTGTTTGCGGTTTCATGTGGCAAGCTACTTGGTCACATTGTATCTGCACAAGGCATACAGGTGGATCCAGATAAAATTTTGGCAGTATTAAAAGCTCTGATACCCACTACACCGAAGGAAGTTATGCGCTTCATGGGCCAAGTAAGATGGCATGGACGACACTTACGGTGGCTTGCCCATTTGGCAATACCACTGAACAAGCTAATCACCAAGACCCCTCGACAATTTGAGTGGACCCAAGAATGCCAAATAGTATTTGATCGTTTAAAGAATTTATTAACACAAGTTCCTATCTTACAGCCGCCGGACGGGGATCACCCATTTCATGTATTTGTTGATGCTTCAGATATAGCAATAGGAAGTGTGTTGATGCAATAAATTGATAAGTGGTTCAGACCAGTGTATTATGCAAGTCGAAGATTAGCCCCTGCTGAGAAGAATTACTGTGTGACAGAAAGAGAATGTCTAGGGCTAGTATATTCTGTCAAGAAATTCAGACATTACTTGTTGGGCCGTAAATTTACCTTTCATATAGATCATGTTGCGCTTGTCTATCTAGTTCGGCAACAGCAGCTAAGTGGTCGATTAGCACGATGGGTTCTACTTTTACAGGAGTTTGACTACGAAGTCATTCATAGGCCAGGCAGTTCACATGCCTTAGCAGATTTCCTCTCCCGCTTAGATTCCGGTGAAGCTCCGGTGGGCATAGATGACACAACCCCGGCTATTTATGTCTCTGAACCAACGAATGATGAGATTACAGACCCACCCATTATGACCAGATCTTGACCTTTCTCACTGATGGCTTCCTTCCATCTCAGACTTCTACAGTAATACGCAGGAAAATTGCAGTCTTTAGCCGCCGATTTTGGTTAATTGCTGGAGAATTATACTATGTAGATCATACCGGAATTTTACTTCGATGTATTCCACCACATGAAGTTAAATCGGTTATTAGGTTGGCTCACTCGATTCCTTCCGGTGGCCATTTTGCAGCAAACTTAACACACCGGAAAATTTTGCAGAGTGGTCTCTGGTGGCCTACCATGTACAAAGATGTATCACAATTTGTCAAACAATGTGATACTTGTCAAAGATCTGGACAGCCCTTGCAACGTCATCTTTTTCCTTTGCAACCCATCTTACCATTGGAACCTTTCCAGAAGTGGGGTCTAGATTTCATCGGCCCAATTACACCTCCAACAGTCTTCAGTAACAACCGTTATATACTTACCTGTACAGACTATGCAACCAGATGGGCAGAAGCCTGGGCTTTACGGTCTGCTACAGCTGTTGCGGTAGCAAAATGTGTGCTAACTGATGTCTTTCCTCGATTTGGTTTACCACTGGAAATTTTTTCAGACCAAGGCACCCATTTTATGAACAACTTGATTAAAGCATTGACACAGCCGTTCCAGATCACCCATAAATTTAGTTCACCATATTACCCTCATGCAAATGGTTTGGCCGAAAGTACAAACAAATCTCTACTGAATATGCTTCGGAAATTGATCATGGAAACACCGGAAAGATGGGATCAAATGTTACCTGCAGTATTATGGGCATACCGTACCACATACAAGGTTGCAACAGGCTTAACCCCTTTCAAATTAGCTTATGGTATAGAAGCAATCGCACCTATGGAAGTAGTTATACCAAGTTTATGTATAGCCATCACTCAGAAACTGCTACCGAAAGACTCATTGTCGTTTCGGTTGGATTCACTCAGAGAATTGGACGAACAGAGATGGAAGAGTTTTTTAACTATGCAAGAAATACAGTTAAGACAGACTCATACACATGATCGACACTTGAAAACTCCAGTTTTTTCGGTGGGACAGCTTGTCCTTTTTTATAATGCAAAGTCGAATAGGTCTGCACGAAAATTCAAATTACGTTGGTTCGGCCCTTACCGGATTTCAGAACAAGTGAGCCCAGCAACTTTTTGGTTGACTACGTTGACCGGAAATCCTCTTCCAAAAGTAATCAACGGTTCAAAGCTGTGGCCATACCAACACGCATCTAACCCGCACTGAAACGTTTTTCGGTGGGCCACGTCGTTTGGCGCTCGCTTTTCTTTCCTTTTCTTTTCCTTCTTTTATTTTTTGCATACTTAATAATATAAGTCTGTAAATATCCACGTTTTGAACAATATTTATGACTAAAGCCGCCCTGCCCCGTCGAGCTCTTCATGCATGCATACCAAAGTTAAGAATTATCATCCCCCTGCCACGTGATTATTACAGCTTTTAATTACTCTCCGCTACAGCACCACTACATAACCTTCTCCAGTCACCGAAAAAATGCTATTGTGTTTTTGTGATTGTGCTTTGTGTTTTTCTATGTTCTGTGCTCTGTCTTCATGCGCACCATGGAAGCATTAGCAAACTATGTTGCCTTCCGTGACGATCTCCCTACCGAGGTAGGAGAGTACCTGCGCATACGTGGGTTGGCAAACTTCGCTGAACTGCCTTGGCATTCAATGGAGTCCCACCCATTCTTCGCCAACATAATCTCCACCATAGCCAACACACCCGCTAGTGAGCAACGATGGGCCATCACTTCTTTACCCTCCTGAACACTTATCACCCTGCAAGCCTTTGCAGAAGCTTTTAGACTCCCATCGCAAGGCCGAGAAAATGGCCCAAGCCTGACAGTTGCTCGTATGAGTGAACTATTTCCCAGACATTCGTCTAACAAATATGCAATTCTTTGCCGATCGGAACCCGAATGATCAGCCCTTCAATTCTTAGTTGCCATACTCAACCTCCAAAAACGCACATATGGAATATCCCGCCCTTTCTACTCCGCCATAGAATTAGCCGCAATCGAACCAGTAAATTTCACCTCTTTTTTCTTTCACCGTATCCACAAGGAATGCGTAGCTATAATTAAACAGGTAAACAAAGGAGGTACGTCGAGATCCAGACTACCCCATATAATTTCATTTCTCTTTCCGGCCATACTCGCAGCGCAACTACCACCACGGGGGCCCGTCCTGAGACATGAGGAGTCGATACAGCTGCTAGAGGATGATGAAGAAGAAGATGAAGAAGAGCCCAACCAGTTATTCCGCCGGAAACGCATCAGAATTAGCTCTTCTGAGAGTGAAGCACAGGGCTCTATCGCAGGAAACAAGAACGACAACAAGGAAGATGATTAACAGGATGAAGAAACATTTCACGACACAACAATCTCCCTGCAAAATCAATCCTCTGTGCAATCTTCCCAAGAGCAACAACAGGAAACTCGTAAGGAAGCTAAAACAACATTGACCGAAGAAACATCGAATCAGCAATCTGAAGAAGAACAACAAACAGAGAAAGAACAAGCTGCTAAAGACGCATTAGATAGACTAATTAAGGCAGTAGAATCTACATTTTCGAAGCAGGAACAACAAAATACAAACCAGGTAACAACTCAAACTGTAACTCCCACTCCACCACCGGAACCTCCACTAAACCCGACCCGTCCTATTCCACCTAACGCACCAGTCGAGCCCACAGCTTCGTCCGCCTCATCCCCCAACTACTCCCCTCCGACCTCACAGCAAATTACTGCATCATCTTCCCAACCTCGTCTCCCTGTTCCACCCCACTCCATTCCAGTCTTCTCTGAATTCGAATCAATGGGTCGACTGCTGATAAACTTATCCCAACAACTGCCGCAACATCTGAAACAAATCACAGACAATGCACGAGATGACTTCCACCGCAAATTGGAAGTAATGGAGGCAGATATCACTCCCCTCCAGGAGGCGTTACAGGCAGTAAAGGCAGAAAACTACGCACTCAATGAACAGATAAAGCAATTACAGGCCATACTCCGAGAACAAGAAGAAATCACAATTCAACGAGATAAGGCTCTAGCAGCAATGCATGCAAAAGAAGATTACTGATTGCTGCCGACGCAGAGATCACAAAACTAAATCAAACACTCAAAGACACAGAAGATACCAGAATCGTGCTAGGAAATCTACTAGAAGAAACAAGAGTCCAACTGCAGGAAGCAATACAGAAGAACCAAGAGTAGCAGACAGAAGCTAAGCAGGCAGAAGAGCAACTACGGAGAACGAAAGAATCTCTAGAAGAAGTCAATACTATACTTAAACAGCAATTAAACAGGGAAGTTAAATATCAGAAGATTTAGCAAATGATCGAAGAGAAATAGATGCTTACTACAAAACAATACAGTTCCAGAACCAACAATTAGAAAGAATAGATAATCAATTGCGCAACCAGAAAGATCGAGTCAGTGATATGCAGAAGCAAGTAGCTGAAATGAAGACATCCAGAGATGTGGCGTTATCAAATGAATTCTACCTAGAGGAAACCTTTTTGCAAACCCAGGCCAAAATTTTTCTCACCGAAGCCATCGCTCTTAGATCTGTTAGAGTAGATGCCCAGGTATTAGAACTAGATACATTAAAACAACTACTAGAAACCCTTAAGAAAAAAATAGCCCGTACATTTAGATTAGCTAGAAATATGTATTTAGAAGGTATAGTCAATGAACAGTAATTTTGTAAAACAAGCTTGCGGGTTCGAGTCCACCGTGCGTGCCAGTGTTAGTCGGCCGACGAAGAAGGACAGGTGTAACGGAAATCTTTGTAAGACACGCGCGAAAAGTAGTTACGCGCATATTTGTAAATCTTTATAAAGCGATGAAAAGAAGTGCTCCGAGCGTGGAGAGCGTGGGGAGTTTCTGGCCTAATTCTTGCATTATCACCAGACTGTTTGTCTGGTTGTTTGTCTGAATGTTCCGTTAGTGTGTGTTGTTTAGTTCCTGAGTGCTCTGGGTCATTGTACGTAGTTGTGTTATTCTTCTTGATTGAGTTTGCGCAGTAAACCTTAAGTGTTACTATAGTGTGTCTTGTCTAGTTCTGCGTACTCGATGGTATTCGGTGTTATTAGCTGTCAATCGTGGTTAAGCGGTGAATGGAATCCATTCAGTAAGTCATTGAATCGTTGTCTGGAAGAGTTACTGGGGATCGTTATGAAGAATTGTTCTGTTAAATTGTACGACGTAGTGTTCTTCTCCTTATTGAACTGATAAGTCTATGTGACTGTAGAATTCTTCCCTAGAGCGTTGTGCAGAAGTAGTGCTGATCCCGATCTGCACTTGTACGGTGAGAAATTACCTAGAGTTAAGGGTAATTCCAGTGTGTGATAGTCTTCATACTGTAAGTTGAACCCGTAAATACCGTCTGTGATGCGGTTGCTTGACTGTGAGCATTGTATTGATGAAGGATGGGTTAATGTACTATTACAGTAGAATGTTAGCTTGAAGTAATTTGGACCCAAGGTACCAACAAGTTTGGTATAGACTAATTGTTACGGGTAACTGAGCTACGACTGTGTCGACACTGTTTAAGGGCAATAGATATCAGTCATTTTGGGAATTAAGTATAGGGCCTCTATTTAACTGACCCCTACCACTCCCAAGAACCCACTTAGGTCAGTTAAACGCTCTTCTGATAGTAGAACGAAGCGGTTTACCACTTAACAGGTGGAATACACCATAATAGTGCAACACAGGATCCATGTAATATAACTGTCCTACAATGATCCGAACCCGTCGACTATACATTGCCAATTTACGACGAGTCGAAGGAGACGTATGAATCAGGAAGCTTCTACTAGTGAGGAAGGTTAGAAGAGTATCATAATAAGAAGGTGCCACCGAGAGCTGGTGACCCTCATCTTGGACCGGATCAGTCGCATAGCTAGCACAGGAAGTATCATCAATTCCACCGAGAGGCTCACCGGAATCAAGTCGAGATAAGAAATCAGCTAATGCATGAATCAAGTAGTGCTAGAATTTTTTCACCGAATAAACCAAGCCGAGGCATTCGCGCTCTTTGACTAAGTAATTTCGTTCAGCAGCAGCTAGCCGTCAACTAGCATAATAGATAGGATGGAACCACTTATCTTGTTGTTGCATGAGCACACTACCGATGGCATTGTCTGATGCATCCACGAAGACATGGAACAGAAGCTTCCACTTTGGTGCTTGCAGAATAGGAGCGTGGGTTGAAGTGTTTTCAGTCAATCAAAGGCAATTTGGCACTCTTCAATCCACACGAACTATTGGGAATTACTAGTAATCAATGGATTTAAGGGTATGGCTGAATGTGCGAGCCATCGAAGATGCCACCCATGCAAGCGTATTTGGCCAAGGAATCGCATAACTTCCTTTGGTGTCATAGTGGCACGTGCATGAAACACAGCTTGCACTTTATCTGGATCCACCTGAATACCTTGCTTTGAAATAATATGACCGACCAACTTGCCAGAAGAAACCAAAAAGATCGACTTGCTGGGGTTTATGCACAGCCGAAACTCTTGACACTTAGAGAAGCAGCACCGGAGGTGGTAAAGATGAGCCAATGTATCACCCGATAATGAAAAATCATCTAGATACACTCGCTTATAGCCATTGTAACCATCCCAAAATGAATACATCTCTCATCTCGCAACATCATCGAGCATTGTATCCAAAAAGGGAAGTGGGAAGGGATCCAGTACGGTCATTGCATTTAATTTTTGGTAATCCATACAGATACATAACTACTTATTTTTCTTTGGGACCATGATAATAGGTGAAATCCATTCTGCATGCTCAATGGGAACGATGAAATGGACTTTCAGCAAGCGATCCAATTCAGCTTTCACTTTAGCAGCATAATTTGGGTTCATGCGGTAACTGGGTTCCTTGATTGAGCATGCATCCCGCTTCAGCATCACCCGACGTTGGTAGATACAAGGGTCCAACCCTTTCATATCTCGATAGTCCTGAGAAAATACATCTTGGAACTCAGTCAACAACTATAGTAGATCATTTTGAAATGTTTCGGGTAACCTGCCTCAATCTTGACTAGTCATGGTGTATCCTCATTTCCCAAATCGCAGGTGATAAGTTGAACTTCTGGTACATAAAACTGTCGTGGCATGGGTAAATCCTCAAGTGATTGGAATAAATGGTGGAAGCTCTGGGCATGAAAATGTTGATCCATAGCTAGGTTCCCTTCTTTTATAACCAGAACTACCGAATAGATGACCGGCTTCCAATTATAAGGAACTGCTTGTAAGTCGATTGTCCCCAAGGCAAGCAAATCCTCGTTAGCCTTAAGAAAAGCTTCTACTTCATCATCTGAAAGTCCATCCAACATATGCACAAGTTCGGCTACATAGGGTCAAGCATGGAGGTCCCATGGATCTCATCCAACAGAGCTACATACTTCAGGTGATTGCTTTTGAAAATAACTTCATGTGCTCACCCATCCTAAAATACTTTGGCTTGTTTCAGCCATGGCCTCCCGAATAGCAACTTGTAGTCTAGAGTTGAGTTAGGTAATTTTGGAACAACAAAAGTCATTTTGAACACCAGTCCCTAAAGAGGAATGGGTATATCACGTACCAAACCCACAGGATACACCCTAGAGTGATCCGCCATCCTAACAAAAAACTGAATTGCTTCAATGTGAGTCCATCCTAACTGTTTACAAAGGGCAGCTATCGCAATATTCACACCAGAGCCTCCATCAATTAACACTTGGTTGATTTTATGGTTTTATATCATACCATAATTAAAGGAACAACATGGCTCATCGCAGAATCAGTTTCTAGACTAATAGTAGCCGTACTTGGTGTACATGAAGATTCCGAACAAACCTGATGCTGAAATTGTTGTCGTACACCCGAAACCAAGGCTAACAATTGCCCCAACGATATTGTAATGGAAGCCTACAAGAGAATATTCCACACAGAGTCAAAATTCAATGTACTCCTTACCGCATTCTTTGGACTCTCTTGCGGCAGGTTCACCGGACTCCGTGCTTTCGTTGGTGGATTCGGTACAATCTGCTGAACTATCGGTACTGAATCGGAAAAAGTGTTGGTTCTTGAGTGACCCACATACTAGCTTTGGTAAAAACTTTTTGTTGTTCTCGAATGCCAGGCTCAAAAAACTAAGCACCTAATTGTAAATTCTTGCCAGAACATGTTTGGATTACTGTTGCTTGAGTATCTACTACTAAAATATATACCATGTTGGCCATTGGATTCTGTGGCTCCTTTCTTCGTTTATCATACTCATCCGCCTTTTTACAATATCTTTGGATATGTCCAATCTCACTCTAGAAATGGCATCTAGGTGGCGGGAGAGATGTTCCTTCACCCGATTGACCAGAATTCCACCGAGTCTGGCCGAAATTATTTTTTTGTGCTTCCCAATAGGTTTTATAACTTTGGTAGGAAGTATTCCTCAACTGCGGTGGTACATAGTGGGTAACCGGTTGTGCCTGCTCCTGTATTATAGCACTTACGGTTGGCATGGCTTGTACTTTGGCATTATATGAGCACGTTTCGGTGGAGTGACTCGTCCTATTACAAATAGCACAGTACATTTAGTTTAGTGCACATGCCGAAGCAGTGTGTCCTGGGTTCTTACATTTTGTGCAATACACTTGTTTCAATGAATCTTCACTCGTAGCCTTGGTTGCCTTCAACCAGTGCAAATCTTTAGCGAATCCACCCACCTTATGTTCTAACTGTAATGCCATAGCTATGAACGCATCCAGAGTCATACCACCCACACATCGTATGATCATTACTTGTTTAAGTTGAGGGTTTAATCCATTAATAAACCATTGGGTGATCACGTCATCCGGTAGGTTAGCATGCGCCAAGGGCAGTTGCCATAGATGAGTACGAAATAAAGTTGCATACTCTTGCACATTTTGGTGTGGTTTTTTTCTATTGTTTTGCAGGTAGTCAAAGATCTCAGCCATGTTTTTCTTCAACTAAAATCGTTGTAAGAAGGCATCCTTAATATCATTGTAATGACCAAAATGGTTAATGTCATATTCACTTAACCATCGAGAAGCCTCATTAACCAGCATAGACTAGAACACTATAGCTTTATATGCCCGATTTGTTGGATGGTTGAGTACTGCATAATTAAATTTGAAAGTTCTCACATGTGCATCCGGATCATCACCAGGAAATCCTCCAAATTTTGTATATGTAACTCCAACAGGTACCGATCATGGTGGTATGGCCTGCTGTTGCTACTGCTGTTGTTGAGGTTTGTAGCACCATCTCTCTCTCTCCTCCCCCATCTCTTTCATGAGAACATAATTTCTGTGAGGGACATTATGATGCCCACCTGTAAACAGAATTTTAAGGACCTCTATGTTGTTTATGAATGTATGCACACGGATATGAATCAGATAGTCGTTCACCTCAATTCCTAAACGATGACCATCATCAATACCTCATCTATCAACTACTTCAAGGATTGAAATGCATACATTCTACAACTCTCGTTCATCAAGATTTGAAACCGAGCAATTTGCTTTTTAATGCCAATTACGACCTTAAAATATGTGATTTTGGCTTGGCTCGGAGAGACGTACAAAAGGGTCAATTTATGACTGAGAATGTGGTAACTAGATGGCATCGAGCCCCAGAGGTGCTTTTATCTTTCGATAAGTATGGAAATGCCAGGGTAGAGAGGGCATTACCTGAGTGTCCACAGTATATCCAACAGTTTTTCCTGAGTCGAATCCTTCTTCCAAATGTAATTGCAGTTGGCTATTGGTGCTTGTTGAAATCCATAGTTTATTTTTCCCCAATCTTGCAAAGCTTTTGCTTGCCTCAGCCAAGGTCTCCCCAGGAGTAAAGGATAGGAAGTCTCCTATGGAAGTGCAATAACAAAAAAATCCAACACAAAGTGGCAACCGTGTACTATCATCCGTACCTTTTCAGTAATGCCAAGAGGCGCAACCCGATGTTGATCTGCTAGTGTAACTGTAAATGGTGCCATTTTGGTGGGGTTCAAATTCAGTTTCTTCATTGTGAAATCAGGCATCAAATTGATACCAGAGCCTCCATCTATGATCACACCTGTGAGGGTTTCATCCTTTATACAAATAGATAATCTCGAGCTTTGGTAGTCTGCTAAGGGTGGAGGGGGAAAATCAACCATGAAACCATCTATACTAGGTGATTGGACCAAGTGTGTAGAGTGTATAATCTTTAGTAAGTCACTTCTTATTTTTGAATCCATCCTTATAAGTTCATATAGACTAACCTTGTGATGAATACCTTTCAAGATCTGTTCAATGTTTATCTCCTGAGTGTTTTCTTGTAGACTTGTTGGTTGGCCCTTTAGAGAAGTAGCCATCTTATTATAAGCTCCTTCAATTTCTGCTTGGTCCTTCCATCCAGACTTCGTTTCTTCCTCTTTATCCTGAAATCCTTGTTGTTCATCCCTGTGGGTTGCAGCTGCTTGCCTAGCTCTAGTCATCATGGGCATTGCAGAGGATGAAACGGCATAACACTGAGTGGTTTTCCCTTCTTCATGTGGAGAGACTGCAATCATGTGGATTGGAGGAGGACGACCTCTTGGGCAATCTTTAGTATAATGATCCTTGGCCTCTGGACAATGTTGACAAGGAGGTGCATCTTCTGGGAGGGAACACCTATTTTGCATGTGGTCGTACTCACCACAACGATGGCACATCAAAGGTCTATTATATCTAGGCTTTGCAGGCCGATTCTCCTCTCTATTAGATGTATTTGAAGTACTAGCATAATATGAATCCAAATTTTGAGGGTTACCTCTCTGCTGTGTACCCTTGAGGTAGTAGCAATCTCTGGCTTCATGACCATCCTTTCCACAAAATTGATAGCTTACCTTAATAGGGCAATTGGCATTGGAATGTCCACTGTTGTTACAGATTGTACACCAAATTTGTCTCCTTATATCCTGAGTGGTCCTCAAATCTTCTAACTCACGGCGAAGTTGGGCTACTTCATCATCAGTGCGACGCAGTGGTGGCAAGACCTTCTCTTCTTGTTGGTTTTGTTGCATTTTCAATGCCTCCAATTCCCTCCTCAGTTGCCCAATAGGATCCAGGTCTACAGCATACTTTGGTTGTGTATCCCCTTCAAAATGTTGCCTTGCTTCTTCAATGCGTGATGCCGCTGCAACAAAATCATTGAGGGTTGCATCCAATCTAAGAGACTTACGAAGCTTCTGCTGAGATGACCAGGGCAAAGCCTTTTCTATCCACTTTTTAACCAAAAAGTCACCTGGAGCATGTGGCAGACGTGCAACAAGTGCTTTTGTTCTAGTGTGAAGTTCATAAAAGGATTCACTTGATCTTAGCTTCAAATTCTCTAGCTGATCTAGAGCTCTTTCAGAGGAATCACTTGGTCGGAATGTTTGTGAGAATGCCGCCTTCAGAGCCTCCCATGTAGTGAAATGGCCATCTGCATATTGACTATACCATTTATCTGCAAGACCCTCCAATGTGGATGGAAAGAGTGCCAGCATTGCATCCTCTCTATTCTGTAGACCTCGTCCACGGCATAAAGAGATGAATCTTCTCACATGATCATCAGCATCCTCATAAGCTTGTCCCTTGAAGGTAGGGAATTTAATGTTTAATCTGGAGAGTAAATGAGAGAGATCCTCCATTTGTACTAGTGTTTCTTTGGACGTATCTGAGGAGAAGTCTAAGGTTCTCCTATACCTCTCTTTTGACAATGGTGTCGCACCCAAATCAATAGATAAATTTACGGAGGGCAGAGGGGAGGTAGACTCACTAGTTGTTGTTATGGCTAACTTGTTAAGGCTCCTCCGAACACGAAGAGACTCCTTATCTGCTCGTGTATGGGTCATGTACCTACTTGCAAATGTAATAGGGCAAAAATACCTCTTACAGAAATGCAAAGGTCCCACCGGGCGTGCCAAACTGTAGAGGAGGTACTAGGTATCCCCTTTTATTAGGAGCAGAGAATAAGCACTTCCAGTACTTCACCTACCCAAGGGGGGTTCTCTTTAGGGAAGTATACCCTTTAACATTTCTATGAGCAGGCAGGGGTAAATAATTGCACAGAGTCGTACATACTCTAGAAAACATCAACAACAAGAAGACTATCCACTTCTTGATTCAAATAAGATAATTACAAGATTGGTCAAAGAGATACTCAAAAACTCATGCTCAGAGCTTCACGGCACTCTATGCAGACAAACACTGATCAATACAAGCGGTGGAGAATTCTTCTAGAAAATAGGGCTTACAATATCATTGCCCTACAAAATTCAAGCCACTCTCTTACACTATGGTGCTGTGAGCCCTCCACTAGGAAACCCACGCTCTGTATCCACACTACAGAGTGGCTCTTACAGTAGGCTTGAGACCACAAAGTGCAAGAGAGGACTTCTGCACGTACATACGCGTATCTGAACCAATGTAACTCTAAAACTTGTATCCCAAATGAGCACAAATCCATTGTTTTTATAGGCTCCAATAGGCCAAGAGGGCCTTGCCGATTCTTCACGTCCACGCATCACATGCCGGTTAATTTCCCAAGATTGGTGGGGTAGATCAAATTTTCCCTTGATTTGAATTGGAGAGGCGGGGGAGAGGCAGGGGAGAGGCAGGGGAGAGGCGGGAGCTGCGGGCGGG
The DNA here is from genome assembly GCA_020310875.1 of Ceratopteris richardii. Taxonomy (NCBI): domain Eukaryota; kingdom Viridiplantae; phylum Streptophyta; class Polypodiopsida; order Polypodiales; family Pteridaceae; genus Ceratopteris; species Ceratopteris richardii. The sequence continues at coordinate 20,154,765 of CM035420.1, forward strand.
GAGAGGCGGGGGCTGCGGGCGGGGAGAGGCAGGGGTTGCGGGCGGGAAGAGGCAGGGATTGCGGGGGGCAGCGGGGCGGGAGTGGCGGGGGAGCGCGGGGAGGGCTACGGGGTGGGGCGGCGGCTCTGCGGGAGGCAACGGGGGCGGGGGAGCGCGGGGGAGCACGGGGAGGGCTCCGGGGTGGGGTGGGTTCTGCGGGAGGCAGCGGGGGCGGGGGTGGCGGGGGAGCGTGGGGGAGCACGGGGGAGCGCGGGGAGGGCTGCAGGGTGGGGCGGGTTTTGCGGGAGGCAGCGGGGGCGGGGGTGGCGGGGAAGCGCGGGGATAGTGGGGGCGGGGGTGGCGGGGAGAGAGAGGGAAGAGAGAGAGAGAGAGAGAGAGAGAGAGAGAGAGAGAGAGAGAGAGAGAGAGAGAGAGAGAGAGAGAGAGAGAGAGAGAGAGAGAGAGAGAGAGAGAGAGAGAGAGAGAGAGAGAGAGAGAGAGAGAGAGAGAGAGAGAGAGAAAGAGAGAGAGAGAGAGAGAGAGAGAGAGAGAGAGAGAGAGAGAGAGAGAGAGAGAGAGGGAGAGAGAGAGAGAGGAAGAGAAAGAGGGAGAGAGAGAGAAAGAGGGAAAAGAGAGAGAAAGAGAAATCGGGGAAAAAGAGAGAGAGGGAGAGAGAGAGAGGAGGAGAAAGAGGGAGAGAGAGAGAGAGGAAGAGAAAGAGGGAGAGAGAGAGAAAGAGGGAAAAGAGAGAGAAAGAGAGGGATCTACACTTGCCAACTAGGAGATTGGTGAACTAGTGGCTTAATTATGGCATTGCCAAGTTTGGTGGACGCATGGGCTAATTTTGGTACTAGTAACCAACCAATTTCATTCCTTCTAATAAAACCCTCTAAAGTCTTCTATTATAGTGAAAGATTGTGATAAATATCCTTGTACCTACTTTCCTTGGTGGAATGAACTCAACTACAAAAATAGAATCTAACCTAAATCTCACTTTGCACTCGAAGTTTGAATGGGAGGAGAGGCTTAGGATAATTTTTGGATCAATGGGGAATTTGAGGGATGAATTATGGGGAGTAGGGGGAATTAGGAGGTTTTAAAGAGCGCTAGGGGTAGCAGAGACGAATTTAGGGGTTCTAGTGGATGAAATAGAGTCTTAAGGGGTTTCAAGGCATATTTGGAGTGTGATGATGAGGGAGCCAAAAAATGTGGTTAGGGCGTAAGGATGGGGAAATAAATAAAGAGCTTAGGGGATGAGGTGGGCTAAAAATCTGGGGTGAGGGGGTAAGATGGGGAAAGTGAATGTTGTGAAGGGGTGATAAGGAATGTACAAATGGAGAGGTGAGGGGGGCAAAAAAGAATTGTGATTGGAGGTGAGATGGGGCAAAAACAATTATGGTGATGCTGGGGGACACTTTAGTCAAAAGGGACTTGACTAATTGTAGGTGAAGAATGGAGACGACGAGATGAAAATGAAGCGGATGCCTCTATGTCTCAATTAAAAAGATGAAATACAATATGCTTGTCTAAAAGGAGGAAAGATTGTTCCATGTGTGTAGCACCTAAGCCAAAGAGCACACACAACTATACAAAAGTACCACAATTTCTTGTGTTGTCAACCTCCTCTTTGTGAGTCCTCCCACTTTGTCCAACATTGACCTTGTGCCCATATTGCACTCAAGCTTCCAATGAGGGTAAAGGAAGGATCATTCTCTATTGTTGACACATAGCTCCTCCTTGATAGTACTTATTTCACCTCAAGTGCTCTCTTACTATGTCTTTCTGTACTCCTATTCAAGTCTCTTGCTCACTCTTGCTCCCTTTTTTCCTTAGTGTCACTCTACTCTTGGTTGTTTAGCCCAACTCCCAGAATTTCTAATACCTTCCATGTGTGTAGATACATCGCGTCAACTGATAGTGTATCTGTAGTGCTCCCTTTGATGTCCCAAGCATCACTTTATGTGTAAGGCCAATGACTCCCTATTGTCTCTTGTAGTGACTTTAGGAAAAATAAAATTTTAAATGGTGGTCACGGTGATATATAAACTTTTTTGTACCGCTTTCTCTTCATATGAGCTCCCCTTTTGAACTTTAATTCTTCAAAATGTGTGAATAAGGAAGGGTTCAGATGAACCTTTCACAAAACTTAAAAACCTTGAAGGCCTTTCAAAAAGACGTTTTTTCAACTTGCATTCAATATTTCTTGCAAAACCATTGTGAACAAATTGTTTATGCACTACCTGTGCAGACTTTTTCTCCACCACTTGTGCACCAGTTTACACTTTTGCACCACTTTTGCATGAGTTGCAAAGTCATAACTTTGACCTTTGATTAGCTCCACCATTGAACAATTTGATGTTTGACTAGTTTGAACTTTGACTATCTCAATAATTGCTCACCATCGAATGTGCTCTTTATCTTGGAGAGAAAAAAGATAGCTATCCTCATATGAACACCCAAAAAGGAAGTGGCCATCTTGGTGGTAGATAGGATACTACTCAAAGTAAACCAGAAGAGCCTTGATTGAAGCTGAAGGAGGAAGAGGTGAAGAAGTGTGAGGAATTGGGGGAAGGGGAAAGGGATGGGAGGGAAAGTACGAGAGTGGTAGGGAGGGGGTTAGTGGCATAAGGGAAAATGTGATTCATGAAATAGGGTGTAAG
>CM035420.1:20162403-20232403 GCA_020310875.1 Ceratopteris richardii
CGATGCTCATACTGGCGCTTTGGTTCTGACGCCTACACAAACCCTTACACCGATGTTGGGGCAAAATCACGCTTGTTCATTTTCCTCGGTAGAAGCCTCGGTATATGGCCGATCTGTTTTAGTGAAGGGGGTCATAAAGTGGGTAGTAGATGGAGGAATATGCCTATAAAGAGCACCCAATGGAAGGCTCATATGTAGGGAAAGGAGAGATGACTTAGTTGGATGGTAGGGCTCAGAACAAATGTAGGGAGAAGGTGGAAGGATATGCTGATCTAGAAAATAATAGAGCCATTCCATGATGGGGGCTGAGTAAATGGAGAAAGAGCAAGTGCCTTTAGCAGTGGTTGTGAGGTAATGCTAGGATTAGAGGGTGAATGATCCAAACATCAAAGAATCATACAAATAGGGGCCACCATGGATGAAACAATTCAAAAGATTAGTGATGTGGATGTCATACAAGGGTTGGGGAAATGAGGGGCTATGAAGAAAGTAAATTAAGTATGAAAGAGTGAATCATATATTTCTTTCTTAGTAGAGGAATCAATTAATACCTTAGTTGAATCTAGTTGTAAGACATTGTTAGGGTAATATTCATAGAAAGTCATATGTAAAACCTTGTACCTATTAAGAATTGCATACAAAACTTTGTCCACAAAGTGTGTCCCTTGTGTGAATTTTTCAAGAGGACAACCAAAATTAGAAGAGATATTGTTGTATAAGAATTCTAAAATTGTTTGGACAATGCAATCAATACAGGAAATAGCCACAACCCACTGTGTTGCATAGTCAATTAAAATCAAACAATACTTTTATTTTCTAAGTGATGATGCATGGTAGATGGGACATATGAAGTCAAGGCCCCACTTTTCAAATCGTTTCCATGATGTGGAGACAACCAAAGGATTGTGTCTTTTCTTTGAGGAGTTGGTACAACACTTTTGATAGACATCACATGCTTGAGCCCTTTCATGTGCATCCCTAAATATTGTGGGCCATCATAAGCTAGCATCAAGAATTTTGGAGCTCATAATATAGTGAGGGAGCTTCCCACCACTTGGAGATTCATGTGCAGTTAAAAGGATTTGCATTGCCTCCTCTTCTTCCATGTACGTTCTAAGAAGTTTTTCCTCACCATATTTGTATAATTCTCGTTTGATGAATGTAAAACATCCACTCTTAATTAGTAACCTCTTTCTTTGCACAAAACTAGTGTTAGCTACATACATACTAGTCATATGAAAATACCTTATGTCATCATACCATCATTGTGCTTGGACCAAGAACAATTTAGCAGCTAGAAAGTCTTCTTCCACTCCAATTGTTTGATCATTTATATTTATGCTAGGCAGGTAATGAGCCATAAAATGTTCTCTGCTCGGTCTATGTACTATAGAGAAATCAGATTCTTGAAATAAAAGAAGCCACCACCATATGTTTTTTGTGCTTGTGGTTTGTTTAATAGATACTAAAGGGGTTGATGATCATTAATAATGATGAATTTCACCCCTAACAATTAATGGTGGAACTTTTGGATAGAAAATACCACTCTAAGGCCTTCTTCTCTTTGTTACTCTAGATTTTTGTGGCCTAGTCAAAATTTGACTGCATACTAGATAGGTATATCTAAGTTGTACTATTAAGTGTTCTAAGGAAGGACTACTCCTATTGCATATGCACTTGCATCTACATGTAGATTGAAATGTTTCAACCAACCTTGTGTAATAAGAATTGGAGTAGTCACCAATTTTGATATGAGGTTTTCGTAAGTTACTTCCTCCTCTTTATCCCATTTGAAGGATACTTCCTTACCCATAATCCTAGCCAATGGCCTAGCTATATCTACATACATTTTAATAAAACTCCTATGGTAACAAGTGTGACCCAAAAAACTCCATATTTCTTTTGTTAACTTGGGCCTCGATAACTTTAAATATGGCTATAATTTCTACTGGGTCAAACCCATACCTTTAGTAGATACTACATGTCGTAGGAGAGTACCTATTGTTACTAGGAAGTGACATTTATTAGGATTCACTTTCAAATTTGTCTCCTAGTATCTATTGGAAACCTTTTGTAATTAAACTAGATGATCATTCAAGCAATCCATAGGAGTATTGGTTGTAGATTGGATCTTGTGGATGCATGTATGTACAGATAGTGCATAGACAATCTCTGACAAAAATACTCATAAAATAGACAGAGATAATAGACTGAACACAAGGTTAGAAATAATCTCTCCCCACATAATTTGATGAATGAGTCCATTATATTATCTATGTTTATGGGTACTATACATTATGTCCTAAATAGAAGATACATAAAGGCAGTGCTTCGAAAAGCATGCATTTATAAAAATTTTCTTTATTTACAAAACCATCACTTTCTAAGTGATCTACTATTTTTACAAAAAAAAATCTAAAATACTATCTTCTAAATATCTTCAAGAATTTCTAAATTAGTCCATGTGTGTTCATGCCCTCATTATTCATCACTGGCTAAATCAAACACAATCCCATTAAAACCCTCAAGGTATCAAAACCCATATAACATTCCATTATTCCATAAAATATAAGATGCCTCCTAGTTGAAAAGCAATTTAATTCACTTGATAAGAATAAAATAGACATGGATGGCCAATCACATGTCCCATCATTGAGTGATATTGGTTAGTTTTGTGTGCAATAGTAACATCATAATCAAGTATTTTCTTTGGAACTAAACTTTTAGCATCCTCTGCAAGTAAAGCAGCATCATCTAAAATAGGAGTGAGTCGTAAATTTCCTTTAAACTACTTCAATAAACTAATATGAAAAGAATTATATATATCCCAATGAGAAGGTATATCTATCTAAAAGCATTCTCATTAATTTTTTGAGCAACATGAAAACTTCCATAATACCATGGTGCAAGTTTAACCTTAGGATGTTATGAAATATTTTTCAGACATCTTATAGTTATTCATAACTCCAATGTATATATTTGAACCTTTTCAAATGCTGTGGCAACTCTTGCCATAACAGAACCTTAAAAAGGTTATGTGAACTGCCTTTATTAGGACCCCTAAATCCTTTTTAAAACAAAAATTTGTACATAGGTGTGAAAAGGATTAAAACCTTAATAAAAAATAAAAAGAAAAGGAAAAAGAAATAGAAATAGAAAAATAAGAAGAGAAAAATAAAAATAAAAAGAAAAAACCAAAGGAAATGGTTTTCCAAAATAATAATAGAATAAAAAGAAGATTTATTTAGAATAGAAATGAGAAAGTTAGAAGATTCTAAAGCTCTACGAGAGAACCTATGGAACCTCTATAAATACATGCTCAATGCTCATTTCTTTTTCTCCATGGAGTTTTATTTCAAGTAATTTTGCTTCTCCTCTTTTAGTTTTTTTTTTCACATTCTTCTCTGAGTAAGGGAGAGAGAAAGAGTCCATCTCTTTACCCTCTTCCCTCCACTCCATAATCTCAAGAGGGGCAAATAGAGAAAGTGACGAAGAGAGCACACCATCTCTCTCCCTCTCCTTCCTTCTCTTGCTCCTTACTTTGAGATCTACTATGACAAGCATAGAGGTGAGAGAATTGAGCTATTTTGTTGTTTTGCGTTCAGAGAGAAAATACCACATGATTTTTGATTGAATGCTCATAGTCCTTTTATTGTGTTAGTTCTTTGTGCTTTCTTGCATCTTACATTTGGGTAGCAGAGGGGGTTTTGTGGCAAGGATGGTGAATCCTGGCTAGGGGGTGGGCTAGCAAGGGGTTCCTGACTCGTGGGCTCCATAGGATAGAGGAGACATGATGGGATTACCACGCTCTAGAGGGGAGGGAGAGAGAGAGAGAGAGAGAGGTGGAGAGAGAAAGATAGAAATATAAAGAGAGAGAGAGAGAGAGAGAGAGAGAGAGAGAGAAAGTGGGTGGTAGATGTGGGCATTAACTCTATCGAAGTGTGCGGATGGAGAGGTGGAAGTGGCTAGTGTGGGCGGAGGAGGAATGGTCGGCCTGCTTGTGGAGTCGGGGAAGGAGGGGGTAGAGAGAGAGAGAGAGAGAGAGAGAGAGAGAGAGAGAGAGAGAGAGAGAGAGAGAGAGAGAGAGAGAGGGAGAGAGGGAAGTGGGGCCATAGGGGGAAGGGATGGTGGGGTGGGAAGAACAAAGAAAGAGGGAGGGAGGGAGAGAGAGAGAGAGAGAGAGAGAGAGAGAGAGAGAGAGAGACAGAGAGAGACAGAGAGAGAGAGAGAGAGAGAGAGAGAGAGAGAGAGAGAGAGAGAGAGCGAGAGAGAGAGAGAGAGAGATAGAGAGAGAGAGACAGACAGACAGAGAGGAGAGAGAGGGAGGGAGGGAGAGAGAGGGAGAGAGAGAGAGAGAGAGAGAGAGAGAGAGAGAGAGAGAGAGAGAGAGAGAGAGATCCATGGTGGAGCCCCAAATAGTGGAGCTTTGATCGCACATGGAGGACCCCACGGATGAGAGAGATGTAGGAGAAAAATAAGTAAACCGCTATGGTCTACACACATGCGAGGGAGAAATTTGGCAGAGAGAGAGAGAGAGATAGAGAGAGAGAGAGAAGGGGATTGACAATGGTTGTAGGGAGAGGTGGATGCATGCTGGAGTTTGGCAGAGGGAGAGAGAGTGATAGAGAGAGAGAAGAGGTAAATATTGGTGAATTGGGAGCGCACATGGGCTTTAGAGAGAGAGAGAGAGAGAGAGAGAGAGAGAGAGAGAGAGAGAGAGAAAGACAAAGATAGAGAGAGAGAAGGACAGAAGGGTGGCACATTGGTCGGTGTGCAACATGGGTGGATGTAGAGGGTGGGTGTGGAGATAGAGAGATTGAGAGACAGGTCGCCAGTTGGTGGATGTGCTGGATGAGGGGGTTGGAGGGGACAGATAGAGAGAGGGAGGGGGAGCGAGAGAGAGAGAGAGAGAGAGAGAGAGAGAGAGAGAGAGAGAGAGAGAGAGAGAGAGAGAGAGAGAGAGAGACAGAAGGGTGGTCATGCAAGATAGGTGAATGGTGGGTGGTAGTGGGAGAACGGGACCAAGGTAGTGGAGGATTGTGGAAGAGACGGAGTGAGGGAGGGTGGAGGTGAGAGGGGACGATGGAGGGATGGTGGAGTGTGGAGGTGTGGGAGTGCATGGAGGGATGGTGAAGTGTGGAGATGAGGGAGAAAGCTCGAGGCATGGTAGATGGTGGAGGTCAGGGATGGGATGCAGCGATGGTGGAGGGTGGAGATGAGGGGGTGCATAGATGTATCTTTTTTTCTTATGGGGTTTTTCTCATTTTTTATTGTTTTATTAATGATTGATATTGGTTACCTTTTGCTTGTTCCTCTGCTCCCCTCATCATCGGGTTTGTGCATATATAGCACTTAAAGATGTGACCATTGTAAAGGTATCTAGAGGCTCTTGGCACCTTTGAATCTTAAGGATCATATCGATTGCACTTGTATGGTTTTCTTGAAAAACCTTTTGATAAGTATGTATGTATTGTCCATGCTTATCTGCTTTATGCGCAAATGGGGTTTCGAAAATTTTATGTACCTGCACATTATCCATGATTGTTGAATGCTTAGAATTTGAATATCATTTTCATTTGCATCAAGATTGGCTCTCCAATCATTAAGAATTTTTTCGCATGTTTGTTGCTTCTTAACATGTCTTCTTAGCATCTATTACTCAAAGAAATACTAACACTTTTTGTGTCTTAAGCCTATCTTTTGATGTTTAGATAGATCATTGAACTGTTGGTCAAACTCTTTTTTGATTTCCAAACTCAATTGGTCTTTGGGCATATAAAACAACCTCATGAATAATTTACAAGTCACTTTATCTATGTCTTCTAGCATGAACTGCTTGAGGAGCATCGCTCTATATTGAGCCCATGCCCTTTGTTTTATTCACATGAGTTGATCTAGGAGGTTGAATTGTGACACATAGACAAAGTTCTCACATAACTCATGGTCCATCATCGGTGTCAAACCAATAGTTAGGCACTTTGCTTGGAGTTCATATTCTTTGCAGAACTTAGACACATTCTTCTCATTGGAAAATCTGCATCACTTCATTAATTGCTCATGAAGCAACTCAATAGCATTTTGTTATCTATTCTCTTCTTGAAAGTGTAGGAACTAAGCTAAAACGTCTTGCATGTTGGAAGTCCTAGATTCATCAGTTTTTTATTCTTAAATGGGTTCTTTCATTCACTAACTCTATGAATTGCTCACCCCCCTCCTTTCAAGTCAGGCTCACCAGGTATTTTGAGGAGTTCATGGAGTTCATGGAAAGGAGGGAGAAATAGAAGTACCTATATTCACTTGCAAACACATTTTCTTTAGCCCTAGATGTTCTTTTGTTCAGGATCTATATTGTGGTAAATACAATAGATAAAAAGAATAAAGTGAATCTGTAAATCTTGGATGGTAGTTCATAGAATCTTGGATGTTTTTTATCTTTGATCATGTAGTTTCGGAAGTAGAATAGCAGAAAACATAAAAACTTCAAATGCTTGGGATGTCATTTTTGCCTTGGCCCTAAATCTTGTGAGGTTCTTAAGTAATGGTTTTTTTCCTTTCTTTAGGGAGATATATTCCCAAAGTCTCATAGACTTCATGGTTATTAATCAAGTCTAGAGGAAGCTCTCACAAAACCTTCTTGGCAAAGAGGAAGAGATTGCTAATAGCACTATCTTATCTCGATTGGTGATTGAGAATATTTTCAAATGAGTAGCTCAAGAGAACTTGCACGCCTAAGCACTATTCCTCTGCACTTCTTTTCAATATAAAACATTGTTATCATATTTTCTTTGTTTTTAGATACTTTTAACCGTTTGTCTATATTATTCAATTGCACATCTCAAGCCTGCTTTAACTCAACAGTGCTCCTTTCATAAGTCTTGATTTTTGGGTTCTTAAATAGCATGTGAACGCTTTTCATCCTTATGAGGTTTGAAACATAAGTATTTCCATCATTTCAAACAACATTCAAAATATAATGCATCCTATCAATATACAGACAATCAAAAAGCGTTAACCCACAACATCTTTCAATGAAGAAAATAAAGGGATCGCTTACCATACATCTCATACAAAAGCCTCCGCAAGCAAGCTTTCACTTTTCCTGCTTTTGTGCACTTGCTCATGCTTTCATTAACAAAATCTTATGCCTGAACTTCTTACTGTTTAGAATAATATGAAAAAAAAAAGTGAACTTTGCCAGAAAAGGGTAAACCAATATGCCACGTAACATCGGATATACTTTAGTTCCATTCCCTATGAATGAAAGCATTCTACTATGCGCCTTCTATTCTTTACGTTTTCAAAGAAACATTTACATGAAATGATGGAGATTAAAGATAAACGATCAAGAAGAGCTTCTGTTATGAGCGACCTATGCATAATTTATTCGAGATCGTTTCTACGCATAAGTTGATAAAGCCCGTCAGTTCCCAAACATCATCTCTATGCATGCTCAAAAATTTTGATGCTTCAACAATAAAGTCTGTGGCGCGATTCCTGTGTTGAATGGTACAACCTCTCTGATACGCTGTGCACATGGATGCGGATTGAATTGCCCACTTAGCATTTCTATGCAAAATGCTAGCGTGATAGAATTCAGTACTGCTCTATGAACCACATCTAGACTTTCAATCATATCGCTTCGTTATTCTCATTTTCATCCATTATATGCGCAAGTACAGCCGGAAACAATAGATATGGATGTCGGTAGGAAGAGAGGACCTCTCACCTACAAAAGATGTGGCAAGCCACCCGAACATACCTTATTGATTTTGCTTCAGGAAACACATATACTGGAATGCTGATGCCTGTGCAAATTTTGTGTCGTGTTTCGATCCTAGAAATCAACCGTCAACATGATAGATACATGCCCCTGCATAGAATCCTACGGTTAATCATGTTCACTTTAGCGGGCTTCAGTACCATAATTCATATTACTTTGCTTTCTCTGATATGAATCATGAAAACGTCCATGGAATTCTGTAAGACTGCTGTACAGATTGATTCTATATGCTTTCATATATTTGAAGTCCACATGGAATGAATTGAAGCCATATTCCCTGTTTCCTATTCCAAAAACCTAAACCCCACCCCGATGTCCGCGCCGTTCCCTGGTGGGTGAAGTCGAGTGGGTCAATGAATAATGGCTTCAATTGCACAGACATGCCTACTCTCAATGTCTACTTTTTGAGCATACAACTTTTCTTATGCAATGTTCATTTTGTGATGACATCAATATCATGTTTTTGTTGTCATTTCAATCAACATAATTGATTATGCGGAGGAAACATTTCATCGTGCAGTTTCGACCCCATCGCAAGCTGACATCCAAGCCACGACAGTGTCTGTGTCGACTCAATATCATTCATTCTGCTATATGTGGAGCCAGCGCTGACAGGTAAGTTCTCATGAGTCTTCTCATGAGGCAGTTCTCCTAGTTCTCTATCGAATTCCCAGAACAATGTGCAACAACATTATTTATCCTCGCAAGGTGCCTTCCTCTATTCCCGGCTTTTGAGATAGAACTTACATTTTGTGAGTGGCTATCCAACGTGAGTTTTTCTGCCTTTTTCTCCACTTTCGTTTATCTTCCGCTTACAACCTTCTAATTACACATGGGAAAAAGTAGAATACCAAGTTTTTCTCATGCAACAGAAGTACATATGCACACTTGATCTCCTCATGGATCCAAAAGAACCCTCAGAATCATTCTTCACACCTCTCTTTCTTTAAAAACAAATCGTGCATCCTTTTATTTATTCGATTCACGATTATACATCACTTATATAAATCTATTTTGAAGACGTTCACACACTAGCATGCATCATGCATGCAAACATGCATATGCACATGTATACATGTAGCATTCTCACTAATCCTTATGCAAGTATGCGTACTTTGATGAATTGAGAACCAAACGAACAACTTCATATGAGAATAGAATGAAAGATCAATCCAACCATAGATGCAAGATGAACCATATAAAATACAACTGTGAACTTACACATATACACCCATTCTCCTGGTTTCATTAGTGTGCTTTAATTAAACTCTTCAAGGAAAGAAATCATCACAAATCACGTATATCCATAAATTCCTATGAATTGAGTTTCGCAAAACAATCAATTAAATCAATTTGATAATTCCTCATCATCTTCCTATTGAAACTTGCAAAGTTGTCACTTTTAACAATTTCATTTGATATTAGCATACCTTTAGTGGAGCTTTAAATTGGTGTTTCATTCTTGATTGTCAAGCATCACTTCGAATCACGCACCACAACATTGTGCTTGAAAGCTCGTAAGCTGAAAATATGGTTGCATATATATGCTTATAAACACACTTATACACGCCATTGTAAAGAGACCACTAGGGTTGGCCGAGAGTTCACTCCTTCCTTGGATTGGCCTAGAGTTCAATCCTCAGGGACAACACTTGGTCAAAATGTAGTAATCTTTGTCATGGCATGTAGCACTCTTCATGAATATCTATTGTTATTCTTTGGCTATTTCCCTGGACATTATTACGTCAATTCAAATTATGCTCCTGATCTCATAGCTTCATGCTATGTTCCTACCTGGTAAGTATGAATGTTCTACTCTTGCTTATATGTGATTAAAAACTATAATGGATACTATGGCTTTCATAGTACAATCATAGTTTCAATAATTCAATGCTCATGGGAAAATGTTCCCTCTCTTTCTCTCATATACACACATGGGCATCAAATGTGACATTCGTTTGATTGCACTCGCAAAGGATAAGACTCTTTGTAACATGCACATGGGTAGCATCATATCAGGTCCATGTGCATTTTGGTATCAAGCTTTTTGGTAAGTGTTCCACTTGTGAAGTGAGGAAATGATTGAAAAAACATTGATTACCTGCTTTGTAAGATGGAGCTCATTTTTTACATGATATGAAATGCGTATTGCACTAGGTGAAAATGAATTGTTTGTAAGCACTAAAGGTAATTTGTTTGATGATCATAGTCCCATTAAGAACTTGTCCATTGCATTCATCATTCTTTATGAGTTTCCCATCCTATGTACAATCATGAACTATGTACATTGTGCACTCTACTATTGAAAGATTTGCTTTGCATAATATGGAAACTATGTACATTCTTATCACATAATATCGAATTTGTAAAGTCCATGGGTAGTCACAATCTATGTCTCCATCCATTATCCTCCAATCAACCTAGGTAGAACTTCTAAAATGCAAGACTCTAAAGTTTTTAGCTCATAATCCAATATCTATTATGGTTTTGTATTTTCTTTTGTTGTGACACTACAACATATAAGGGACATATTGATGTTATCCATATCGATGGTCATGCCTTGACATCAGTATGATTGTCCAAAATTCTTGGAAACATCATTTTAGGCATACTAACAGTTACTTGAGCATCGCTATGACTATTGGAAATGGATCAGTGGTATCGGTTGATATCGTTTATATAGGCATCAATATGGGTGCTAGTATAACCATCAGTGTAAGCATCGGTATGAGCATCGGTAAGCTCTAGTAATTCACTGATGCTTATATTAGTAGTTATATTGATGCCTAGAGGCACCGCGTTTTAAACATATCAAGACCCAAGAGAAAAAATCTAACATTTTTTTTTGAAGTGAGTGGTGCTAGCATTTATCAAACATGAACATCTAACCTAAATTGTGACATGCATTATCTTGTGTGCAAACACACACAGAGATCTCATGCGCTACACCAACACACACTCTCTCTCTCTCTCTCTCTTTCTAGATCTAGCATCTTCGTAAGCAATGTGTGTAGTCTTACCCTCTCTCTTTATCTATGTTTAGGGGTTTCTAATTTCTGTGATCTTTGGTTTCGTAGGAATTTTTGGGAATCAACTCTTTGGAATTCGATGAGAGATGATGTTCATTAAGCTTTGAAGATAGTGATTCAAAAGAGGGACACACTTCTAAGTGATTGTTTTATTCTCTATTGATAAACAGAGATAGAGAGATAGATGAAATAGAGAGAGAAAGAGAAAGAAAGAAAGATAAAGAGAGAGGGATGAAAGAGAGGCCTAGAGAGATATGAAAGAGAGAGATTACGGAGAGATGGCAAAAGGGGGAGAGAGATAACGACAGATAAAGAGAGGCAGATAGAGATACATACACATACACATACTCATGTATATGCATGCATACATACACACAAACACACACATCTAAACACATGCATACATGCATACACATACATATGCATACATACATTCACACATATATGTACACACACATACATACACATATACATGCACAAACATATACATACATACATCACACACATATGTACACAGAGGTACATACATAGATACATAAAGAAACATACACATACATATACATACACAAACATATGCATACATACATTCACACACATACATACACACAAATACATACACATATACATACACATACAATATTACATACATATGTGTATATTCCATACACACATGCATATTACATACTTACATACATATTAGATACACAGATGCATATTTATGCATATGCCATATGCATGCATTCATACACACATATACATACACACTCACATGCATACACACACACACTCATATATATGCATACACGTGCACACCTATATACACACACTCACATACATATTACATACACACATGTATATACATACACACACATATGAATACAAACATACACAAACATATGTATACATATATATACATACATGTACACACACATATATACACATAATACATATACAAACATACATTCACACACATACATACACATATACATACACAAACATATGCATACATACACACAAACATACAATATTACATGCACACATGCACATATTACATACACACATGCATATTAAATACACACATGCATATATTACATACACACGTGCCTATTACACTCACATATATACATACATGCTCACACCTATACACACACACTCATATACATATTACATACACAGATGCATATACATAGACACACATATGCATACACACACACATATGCATACATTCAAACACACACATATGCATACATGCATATTAAATATATTAAAACTAGTTCCACTTGATTTTTAGGTTTTTTACATATACAAAATTAAATATATAAAAAATAGGGTTTTAACATTTTGAATTAAAATAAATATATATAAGACAGAAACTAAGAAAAAAATAATATATATATAAAATATGGGATTTTAGTATAGATAAATAAATATGAAAAGATATAGTGTTTTAAATATATAAATTAAATGCATATAATTAAATACATAGAAATAGGATTCTAGGGATTTTTATCAAATTAAATAAATAAATATAGAGTTTTAGGTTACTATTAACATATATAATCATATATTTACAAACATTCGGAAAATAATGTACAATATATAATCAAATATATATGAAATATAATATTAGTGTTTTTTGCCTATTTACACATGCATACACACATAATACATATAAACATACACATATATATACACATGCATACACACATATATATGTTTTAGGTCTAAGTCTCTATTATTAGGGTTTTAGGCTTTTTACACATGCATATATACATATACACACATAGTACATATACAAACACACATGTATATAAACATGCATGTATACATATAAATATTTTAGGTATAGTCTTTAAGATTTAGATTTTTAGGCTTTTTACACATGCATACACACATATACGCATATACACATATAATACAGATACACATACACATATATATACACATGCATACACATGTATGCATGTTTTAGGTTTAGGTCTTTAGGATTAGGGTGTTTAGGCTGTTTACATGCATACACACATATACACATATACACATGTACACACATAATACATATACACATACACATACACATATATATGCACATTCATACACACATATACATGTTTTAGGTCTAGGTCATTATGATTAGGTTTTTAGGCCTTTTACACATGCATACACATATATACACATATACACATATAATACATATGCACATACACATGTATATACACATGCATACACACATATACATGTTTTAGGTCCAGGTCTTTAGGATTGGGCTTTTAGGTTTTCTACGTATGTACAATAAAAATAAATATATATAACCAAAAATATAAAAAATAGGTCTTTAGGATTTTTAGGCTTTCTACATATATATAATCAAATATATTCAAAAAAGGGTTGAGGGGTTTTCTAATCAAATTAAAATTATATAAGAAAGAAAATTTAGAAAAAAAAGTAGAATATATAAAAAATAGGATTTTAGTATAGATAAATAAATATAAAAACAACTAGTGTTTAAAATATCAAAACTAAATATATATATGATTAAATACATAAAAAAAATATTTTAGGATTTTTTATCAAATTAAATATATGAAAAATATAGTTTTAGTTTAATATAATCATATATTTATAAAACTTAGGAAAATAGAGTACAATATATATTCAAATATGAATAAAAAATAGGATTAGGGTTTTAGGCTATTTACACATGCATACACACATTTACACACATAATACATATAAAAAGACACATATATATACACATGCATACACACATATACATGTTTTACATCTAGGTCTCTAGGATTAGGGTTTTAGATTGTTCACACATGAATACACACATATACACACATAATACATATACACATACACATGTATATACACATGCATACACCCATATAGATATTTTAGGTCTAGGTCTTTAGGATTAGGGTTTTAGGCTTTTTACACATGCATACACACATATACATGCATCTACATGTTTTAGGTCTAGGTCTTTAGAATTAGGGTTTTTAGGCTTTTTACACATGTGTACGTACATATACACATATACTCACATAGTATATATACACATACACATGTATATACACATGCATACACACATATACATATTTTAGGTCCAGATCTTTAAGATTAGGGTTTTAAGCTTTTTACATATGCATGCATACATATACACATATAAACAAATATACATGTTTTAGGTCTAGGTCATGAGGATTAGGGTTTTTAAGGTTTTTCCACATGAATACGTACATATAGACATATACAAACATCATAGATATACCCATATACATGCAAATACACATGCATACACACACATACATATTTTAGGCCCTTGTCTTTATGATTTGGATTTTTAGGCTTCTTACACATGCATATACATGTATACAAATATACACATACAATACATACACACATACACATACGCATATATATATATATATATATATATATATATATATATATATATATATATATATATATATATATACATGCATACACACACATACACACACACACACACACACACACACACACATATATATATATATATATATATATATATATATATATATATATATATATATATATATATATATATATATATATATATATGCATACACACATATACATGTTTTCGGTTTAGGTCCTTAGGATTAGGGTTTCTTGGCCATTTACACATGTATACACACATTCATACATACATGTTTTAGGTTTAGGTCTTTTGATTAGGCTATTCAGGATTAGGCTTTTAGGTCTTTTATATACATATAGTAAAAATAAATATATATAATTAAATATATAAAAAAATTCTCTTTAGGATTCTTAGGTTTTCTTACATATATATAATCAATTATATAGAAAATAGCGTTTTAGGGTTTTGTAATTAAATTAAATTCATATAAGAAAATAAATTACGAAAAACAATTAGAATATTTAAAGAAATAGATATATATAAAATATGATTTTAATATAGATATATAAATATGAAAGATCTAGTGTTTCAAATATATAAACTAATATATAAAAATATGATTTTAGGTCTTTTATCAAATTTGATACATAAAAAATGGATTTTAAAGCTAATATTAACATATATATTATACAAATTAGAAAAATAAAATACAATATATAATCAAATATATATAAAAAAATAGGATTGGGGTTTCTAGGTTATTAACACATGCATACACATATACACACATAATACATATAAACATAGACATATATATATAAACATGCGTCCATAATTAAATATATGAAAAAGGGTCTTTAGGATTTTTTATTCTAGGACTTTAGGATTAGGGTTTTTAGGTTTAATAAGAAAAATTAGGTTTCTATAACTAAATGTTCTAACATGTCCACATGGTATCTTTGGATCTAGAGAATAGAATGGCATCATGTCCTTGTACTTAGTGCAAGTATCAAATTTATTGGAAACAATCAATTTTGTATTGCATATGTTAGAGAATATGGATCCTTTCATAAAAATAGACTACAAAACCTTTGCTACCATTTGCATGGTCCGCCTAATGAGCATGTGGACCCAAAGGACATTGCACTGGTAACTTCTCATGGATAGAAGAGAACAAAGATGGAGGTAGAAGTAGAAGGTACTCGTAGCATTACATAGAATGAACACATGGAAGAAATGCTCGAAGCATTTTATGAGATGGACGAAGATGACGATGGTTGAGATGATGTCGTGGGTGTTGGGAAAGATGGATGGACACTTCAACTGATGAGTTGGTACAGTGAAATCTTGCTTAGTACTAGCCCTTTGTAACTTTAGAGTTGATGTTTGGGCCCTCTTACCTTTCCAATGACACCATAAAAGTGCCTATGTACTTTGGAAATGATGTATGAAAAGATTGAATCAAAAAAGAATAGTTCTAAATAGAAGAATCAAAGAAACCCTTCTATTTTGGATCATACACTTGTTGCTTGTAATGCTCAATGCTACCACTACAGTAGGAATTGGAAAAATTCCTTTTAGAGGTATCTAATTAGCTTAGTAAGCTAATGATTTCAAGTGCAAATTAACCATTACCCCCAATTTTTTAGGACCTGTGCAGAGAATGACCAGTGAATGCTTCGACACAGTTTTCTCCAAATTGGCTGAATGGTTTGCTTAAAACTTTCTCAGCATGTAGATAATTTGGAGCTGATTCCAAAAAGCTATAGATCATTGACGTTGGTGGGGAAACAAATGAGATATGAACAACACAAGTTGAGAGTGAGAAATGACTATAACAGAGGTATCATAGATCAACAATGTAGGTATCAGGTATTAATGAACAATGTTGTACAAGATCATAGGCTTGGTAATCATACACTTATGATGGGGATTAGTGTAGGCTGCAATGTAGGCCTTACACTCATACAAAATGGAAATGGAAAGCCTGGATCATGAAGCTCTTACCGGTGACTTTTTCACTTTAGTATATATAAGAGTGAAGTCCAGATTTGAATTTGAATTCAAATTTTGGCTCTATCTAAAAGTGAACCTTCATTCTAGAAGATATTCCCTCAATGTAGTTGTTGCTTTCTTAACTAGCAAGTCCATGATGTTTGGGTAGGTGATGCAAATATTCTCAAGTAAAAAAACTAATGACTTCTACAAAGGTAAAGAGATAAATCTCAACTAGCAAGCTTGTTCCTAGCATGATAAATAGGATTAGTTGCAAGGTGTAATGAACTTGTATTATCTCCAAAGATCATTGGAGATGTAGTATATAAGCCCAATTCTGTATATAAAAATATGATCCATATGGCCTCTTGAGTAGCATTGGACAATCGTCCATACTTTGCCTCAGTAGAAGATAGAGCAGAAGTAGGTTGCTTCTTTAAAGACCATGATATTAGCTTATCACGTCCATAAGCTATATCTATCCTTGTCAATGTAGCATAATTCAAGCTTCCAACTATGCTTTGATAACTTGTAATATCATCAAGTACATCATCTTCATGAGTGCTTAATTTTAGGTTTACCTCCATTGGAGTATTTACAACTTTGGCATCCTGCAAATGAAACTTCTTCAACATATCCAGTATATACTTTCTCTGAGTAATGTAAATTCCATAGTTAGTATAGACTAACTCAAGTCCAAGAAACATGTTCCAATTCTTTGATGTAGCCACACTTACGAATACCCTGATGGTTGGCATTTTGGCCACAGGTGAGAAGGTTTCCTCATAGTCGATGCTTTGGATTTTGCAAAACCCTTGGCCACAAAGCTAGCTTTGTACATGATTATTGACCCATCAGAATTTCTTTTTATCTTATAGATCCATCTAGAACCAATATCTTCATAGACTCCTTCTTTGGTACTAGTTCCCAAGTGTGACTCTCCTTGAGTGCTTCAATCTCCTCATCCATAGCTTCCTTCCATTCAGCCTTGGTCTTAGCTTCTTCATATGATGCTGGTTCTTCAATTGATAAATCTTTTGCAAGATAAGTAGAGTGTTTAGTAACAAGATATGTGTCATACCCATATCTGATTGGCTTGTTGCTCTCCCTTTTTGATCTCCTAATTCCTGGATTGGAAGATTCAGGTATATCTTCCAATTTCTTCATCTTGAGTTTAGCTTTGGACTTCCATGCTTTGAATTCTTCAAGGTTGATGATGTCCTCATCATCTCAATTGGTGTCTTCATTCAGAGTAGGCTCCTCCTTAGTGAGGCTTGGAAACTCCTCCTCCAAGTCATAAGGTAGTTTTACCTTCCTGCATTCATTATCAAACCAAGAGTCATTTTCATCAAAGACACCATCTCTACTGACCATGAATCCCTTGTTTGAAGGATTGTAGAACCTGTAACCTTTCTGATTTAAGTCATATGAAGATGCACCTCTTTGCCTTAGGGTCTAGCTTACCTCTTATTTGAGAAGGGATATGAACATATGCTACACATCCAAATATCCTACAATGATCAAGTGAAGGTCTTCTACCATGCCATGCTTCATATGGGGTCATCCCATCAAGAGATTTGGATGGCAACCTATTCACCAAATAAGTGGCAGTAGATACACTCTGCCCACAAATAGTTAGGTAATTTTTTCTCATTTTAACATTGACCTAGCTGTCTCAATAATCAATCTATTTCTTTTGTTTGCTACCCCATTCTTCTTAGGAGTATACCTTGTGGTAATTTCTCTAATAATTCGTCTTCCTTGCAAGAATATATCAAAATCATTTGAGAAGTACTCAAGTCCTCCATCTGACCTTAGCCTTTTTAGATTTCTCCCTGTTTGATTTTCAACAAGTGCAAGATATTTTTTAAAGCAACTGAATACTTCATCCTTGTGCTTCATAAAGTACAATACAGTCCACCTACTATAATCATCAATGAAAGATACATAATACCTTGATCCAAAGATTGAGGGATCCTTGCTCGGTCCCCATACATCCGTACGAACAAGTTCTAGGTGGTCCTCATGCATGTAGCCTTTCCTTGAGAAGGGTAACCTATGAGACTTTCCAAACTGACAAGCACCACATTTATAAATCATGTGTTTCTTGGATATATTATGTATCCCAAGCACACATTGATCTCTACATATTTGTTTCAAGGTTCTTTCACCTACATGCCCTAATCTTTTGTGCCAAATTTCACGCTCTAATAATGTCTCATCTTTATAACTCTAAAGTGCAATGTTCCTTGTATCCTCAAGTTCAAAAGCGAAAAGTCTACCTATCTTTTCTCCTTTAGCAATTCTCTTGAACCCATGCTTGGGATCATCCACAAATGCTCCATATTGGTTGAGTCTAACTTGCAATCCCTTTTCCACAATTTCTCCAACACTCATCAAATTCTTGATAATAGTTGGTACATATAGAACCCTACTCAATAGATTTTTGTTCCCATAAGGGGTCTTAACATTTCCAACTTTAATCAGTGAGTGCTTGGTGTCATCACCTATCTATGCTTGATGCTTACCCTTTGGTACATCAAGGTTAGAGAGAAGAGCTACATTGCCTACCACATGATTTGAGCATCCAGAGTCAATGTAGAAGAGATGCTCACCATTTATACTTGGTTTTGAAGTCATGTTCATAATGAGAAGAGAATCTTCTTTCTCCTCTGTGTAGTTGTTGTAATCCATCTTGGATTTGTATCCTCCTTGGTAGTTGCTATTGTTGTTGTTGTTGTAGTTGTTGTTATATCCTTGTTGGTGATTGAATCTGCCTCTTGATTGTGTGTATCCGCCTCTTTGTAATCCTCTACCTCTCTGATTCTTGAAGTTCTTGAAACACTCAACTATAGTATGATTTGATAAACCACAAATATTGCATGGTGAGGAGTTATAAGGTCTCCCCTACCTTGCTTACCTCCTTTGCCCCTTCCTCTTGATGATCTACCTCTCCCTGCATAGTTGGCTTGAGAGGTAGTTCCTTCATCTTCTACCTTCTTGCTCTTGCCTTTCTCTTTAGAATTATTCTTATCAGTGTATAGGGCAGAAGAGCTATTACCTCTTGATGAGTCTCCATTTTTGTTGAGCTTGGCTTCATGGGTGAATAGTTGCCCCATGCGTGTGGTAAGTTCTGGAATCTGCATGTCCATGTACAAGTCCATGGCAGTTGTGAAGCTTTCCCATTTTGCATCAGCTTTAATACCATTGATTACTTGCCTTAAAATCTGCTCCCCATCAATTTCTTCTCCTATGCTTGCCAACTGATCTGCTACATCTTTAACTTTGGTCACATACTTTGAGATAGCTTGCTTAGATTGCTTTCTTTGAGTTGCGAATTCAATCCACAACTGATTCTTCCTGGCCCTTGTGTTGGAAGAGAAGTAAGAAGACAATGTTTCCCAAGTCTCTTGGGATGTCTTGCAGTTCCTAATATGTGTAAGAAGATCCTTGACACACCATGTGTTGAGTCTTTCATGCTCTTCCCTTCTAGGTTGTCCTTTGCTTCTGAATATGGGCATCTCCTCATCTCCTGAGATGTATCCCTAAAGGCTCCTTCCTTGTAAGTATGTCTTCATTCTTAGGGGCCATGCTTGATAGTTTTTCCTGTCCAATTTATCAATAAAAGAAGAAAAACCATTTCCCATTTTACCTTAACTTTCCTCTGATAGCATTGTTGGGAAAGATGGATGGACACTTCAAGTGATGAGTTGGTAGAGCCAAATCCTACTTAGTACCAGCTCTTTGTAACTTCATAGTTGATGTGTGGGCCCTCCTAGCTCTCCAATGACACCATAAAAGTGCTTATGTACTTTGGAAATGATGTATTAAAAGATTGAATCAAAACTGACTAGTTCTAAATATAAGAATCAAAGAAAACCTTTTATTTTGGATCATACACTTGTTGCTTCTAATGCTTATTGCTACCATTACAGTAGGAATTGGAATAATTACTTTTAGAGATGTCTAATTAACTTCGTAGTCTAATGATTCCAAGTGGAATCAATTGAATTGATCAACTACACACAGAGAAATCAATTTACCAAATTAACCATTACCCCTGATTTTTTAGGACCTTTGCAAAGAATGACCAGTGAATACTTCGATGCACTTTTCTCCAAATTGGCTGAATTGATTTTCTTCAAACTCTATCAGCATGTAGATAGTTTGGAGCTGATTCCAAGAAGCTATAGATCATTGAATGTCGTGGAGAAATGAGAGATATGAGCAGCACAAGTTGACAGCAAGAAATGACTATAACAGAGATATCATGGATCAACAATGTAGGTATAATGTATTAATGAACAATGTTGTACAAGATCATAGGCTTGGTAATCATAGCCTTATGATGGGGATTAGTGTAGGCTACAATGTAGGCCTTACACTCATACAAAATGGCAATGGAGAGCTCGGAGCATGAAGCTCTTACACACGACTTTTTCACTTGAGTATATATAAGAGTTAAGTCCAGATTTGAATTGGAATTCAAATTTTGGCTTTGTCTAAAAGTGAACCTTCATTCTAGGAGATATTCCCTCAATGTAGTTGTTGGTTTCTTAACAAAAAAGTCCATGACTTTTGGGTAGGTGATACAAATATTCTCAAGTAAAAAAAGTAATGACTTTTACAAAGGTAAAAAGATAAATCTCCACTAGCAATGGTTTCCCTAGAACTTCACATATTTATGAACCTCAAGCCAAATGTGAGGGCTTGGACTTTTCACCAATAGTGGGTTCTTTGGACAAGATAGAGTTTGCACGATCAAAAGCTGATGAAAATTACAAGAACATGCAAAGGCTAGCCCATTTACCATTGTACACGGGGGCAAAGATATTTGTACTATGTGTGTATCTCATGATGCTCAATCTTCAATGCATTTATGGATGGTTGGATAGTAGTGCCTCTGAATTGTTAAAGTAAGTGGATTTGGAAATAACCTTCATTGCTGTATCAAAATAACTTTATTTACTAATATTCTTCTAATTGCTTATTGCAGGCTTCTTAAAGACGAGTTTTGTGAGATGGCAATGACATGCCTCCAACACGTTGAGATGCAAAAAAGCTTTTTAAATTCATTGGAATGGACCACACCAAGATTCATGCTCATCCAAATGATTGCATTCTCTTTTAGAACGATTATGAGTATACATATGTCCAAAGGGTGAAGCAAACAGGTTTAGAGAGGACCTTGTGGCCAAAGCAATCCCCATAAAGGTTCTTTACCACTTCCCTATCATTCCAAGAATTAAGAGCATATGCAGATGCAAATCCATAACTGAGTTAATTTCATGGCATGTAAAGAGTAGGTCTACAAATGGTGTAATGTGAGTGCCTACTAACACTGATGCTTGGAAACACATAGATTATAAGTGGCCAGAGTTTGCTAGAGAGCCTCAGAACTATCATCTAGGCCTAGCTATGGACGAAGTAAATCTATTTGGTCTATGTACTTCTTCATGGATCACATGGCATGTATGTTTGTTCAACAATAACATCCTACCATGGTTGGCCACAAAAAAGGAACATTTATTATAAGCTCTTATCGTGCTAGGTAAGTATAAGTTTAAAAAATATGGATGTGTACCTTGCACTTGTCGAATAGTTGCACACCTTGTAGGATGGGATTACTATGCGTTACATATCTCAACCTATAAGAAGATGAGACATCCTAGTGCAAGCCATACTTATGTGGATGATGCATGATTGGCCTGATTATGGTGAATGTTCACGTTTTATCAATTTCATGTTAACATGCTTGTCCCCTATGTAGACCATGACTCAAAGAACGCTATTCAAAAGCACTTCAGAAAACTGTCTATGAAGAACATCGTAGATATTTTCTTGATGTACATGTTTTTGGTGAAGGGAAAATTGGTCGACAAGCGCAATGCCAAATGAAAGCAAGCGGTTGGAAGTAGCTGTGAGATTCAAAAACACGAGTCACTGGCATGAAATGATTGTTAATCTTACAAACTTCCTTATTGGAGTGAGTTATTGATCAATCATTTGGTAGACCCAATGCATATTTTCAAGAATGTGAGAGAGATTCTTTGGAAGACTTTGAGCAGAAAGAAAGAAAGAAAAGCACATAGGAAGGACTTGCAAGAGAGTGGTCACATGAAAGAGTTGTGGGCAATTACTAAGCCCATTTGAAAAGTGTTGCTACCAAGAGCTCCTTGGGTGATTTGCAAGATGGAAGAGTAACAAGTGAAAAAGGTGATTTCAGAGTTTCAGACACCTAGTGGGTGCATGAGGTGTCGAAAGACTCCCTTCAAACAAAACAATGATCTTCGAGGGCTCAAGTCTCATATTTGGCACACGTTTTTTTTTGTTTGTGCTCCTTGTAGCTTTAAAAGATTTTCTTTGTGAGGATGTGCGAACAATCTTTTGTAAAATCCGTTTCTTGGTACGTTGGATCTCTTCTAAAAAGATAAAGAGAGATAGCATAGAGAGTGTGAAACTTAATGCTACAGAGGTTTTCTGTATGGTAGAGAAATACTTTCCAACAAGTATTCTCACAATTGAACTTCATTTACTGGTTCATGTGGTAGATGAAGTTGCAATAGTAGGAACTATCCATAGTTGATGGATGTTCTTCTTAGAGCACTTCATGAAGATATTAAAAGGGTTTGTACGACAGAGAGCATGTCCAAAGGGAAACATGGTAGAGGGATGGCTCCTACAAGAATCTCTTGTATTTATAAATGAGTTTCTATGCATATTGGACTGAGAAATGCCTTGCTTATGGAATGATAATGAAGATGTTGGTCTCCTAGGCGATGAACCTCAAGGTAAAGGGATGCAAAGAAAAATGGATGCAGCTCTTAGAGAGAATGCAAAGAAGTTCTGCATCGTTAACTCTAATCCTATGTAGAAGTGGTTAGAAAGGTATGAGATTGCCAAGGAGACAAACACAAAGAAAAGAGCTCAATTTTGAAAGAATCTTTGCACTCAATTTTTTACCCTTCCAAAAAAGTTTTACCCTTCACAAGCAAAGATAGTGGGTGAAGATATCTCTGAAGAAGAGGAATAATTCGCAAAGGGGTGTGATTGAGAGTATTCTAAAAACGATGCACTATGCTCTCATGGAAGACACTTTCGGATCGCAAGAATCAACAAAAATAGGTCTACTTTTGATATTAGGGTGATGGTGAACTTTTTCCAAAAAAGTAGAGCTAGTGCAAGAGACCACAATGCTTAAGAAGGCCAACCAGATTATTGTGTAGTGATTCAAGATATCTTGAAGCTATCCTTTAAGAAGTTTGATTAATTTCCTTTGATGTGAAATGGTTCAAAGTAGTCACCTCTAGAAGAAATGTAATAGTGAGGTGGGATAAGGGTGGTTTGCTTCAATAAGACTCCACAAAGTTATGGATAGATGAGAGAGATAATTTGTACTTCCTAGACACTATGAAGAAGTTGTTTTTATGCTCGATTCAAAAGAACCAAACTGACTATTTGTTTTTCAAGTCTCCCAATGTAGTAGAAAACTTTGTGAGAACATAGACGTAGAAGAAATTGCATCTATAGTGGACTTTGAGATTGATTCAGTAATCAAGGAGAACGAGATCAATGTACCATATGAAGAGGTACTTGAAGAAAATGAGATACATGATGAAGTAACACATGATGATCAAGAAGGATCTAGCATACCAAGAGATCTAGAAGACATGAATGTAGAGAGAGATATCCTTTGTGCAACAGATCTCCAAGAATGCTAGAATAGGGGATTTTGGAAGCAAACACTTGATCTATACTAATTGCATTTTTTTTTTGCTATGTTCTCTTGTACACTACTATTTCTCTATATTACCATTATTAGCAGATGCTAATTATTTGAGTTCTTTTTTGTAGAGCACGATGGGAGACACTCCTCCGATCACTTTGCATGCCATGATCGAGAAGTAGTTCCTAGAGTTTACAACTCAGGTACCTCCCACATATATGGTGGCCATGTCATAGTAATAGATTGCTTGTGGTAGCACTCCACCTGCCCTCACTCCTACCAGCCTCACTCCCACTGGCCTCACTCCTGCCAGTGTCACTCCCATTGATGTCACTCTCGCTAGTGTCACTCTTGCATGTGGGGCTACTCCTTACATAGGTACATCTCTTGGATTTATGACTTACCATGACTGCCTTCTCAACCATCCCCTAGTGGCTCTAGCAATCGATGCATGTGTTTGGCATGTGAGCGTGATATAGGTATGACTTGTCCTATTGATGGACATCACGCTCTCGAGGAGGAGGTTCGAGAAGTGGATCTACAAGTAGCTCTTTAGGTGGATGTTATGGAGACAATGCGAGGGATGTTGTGTATCCCACTTCTACTCCTATAGCGAGTACCTCAGATGTAGGTATGCCATATGGTACACCACGTACACCTTGGGGTGCTCATAAACATGATGAATCCAAGGTGTATACTATATGTGATGGAGCTCCAATGATGCATGCGACTGTAAAGGCCATGTGTGAGTGCATATAATAGCTTTTCTCCATAAAGTTTGGACACTCTATCATGTTGAAATGGAATGAACAGGATGACAAATGGGCATCCTATTGTCCGCTTACAATGGATTCAATATAGGGTTGTTGTTTGGTGTTTTTAGTTGTTGTTTGTAAATATTGTATCAATTTTTCTCATCTCATTAATGTTCTTTGTTGTAGGACTGTTGATATAGATGTTTTGATTCCTTTTGGCATATGTATGGAATTGGTGTGCGACAAGTTTGTATTTGGGTCATATATGGCAGTGGTGCACCATAATTATGTAGTTGGTTCCTATATGATAGTGATTTGCTAAATTTTGTATTTGGCTCATATATGGAAATGGTTTTCTACACTCTTGTAAATTCTTGATTTATCGAATATATATCTCTTTTATACATGGTTCATGGTTCATTCTACTCGTCGCTTTTGTGTCTGATAGTTTTTTTTTTATCAAACTATGTTTTGGTTGCCACTAGAGTACATGTCACATGTACTCAGGTTTTTTGGGTAGAGTGTATTGTCTTTTGCTACGCAACAACGTGGTAATGTTGCTATAGAAAAAGACAACACACTCTGCCCAAAAACAATTTCGCCGATATGGTCACCGATATAGGCATCGGTATCCGCGTCAGTATGCCAAGGTGCATATTGGTGCTTTTGCCTTTAGGATTACTGATGCATATACCTATGCTTTTACCAATGCCCATAACGATGCTCATACGGAAGTATATACCAATGCCTATACTAATGCTTATACAAGTGCTTTGGTACCGACAGGTATGCTAAAGCTTACATGCATGTGAGGGCGAAATTGCACTTGTGCATTTGCCCCAATAGAAGCCTCGATATGCCCCTGATATGTTGTGGTGTAATTTTTTGTGAAATGTTTTGCCTGCAAAAAGACTTTGCAAGACAAATCCATCCTTGAGTCATTTATAATATCTGAACTCTATTCCTCCCTTTCTCTCTCTCAACCACAACATATCTTTTGTGTGTTTGTAATTACAATAGATTTGTGCCATGGGGTTTCTCTCCCTCTCTCTCTTTATCTCTCTCTCTCTCTCCCTGTCTCTCTCCCTCTTTCTCCCTTTTTCAACTGTAACATATCTATGTATGCACTTATAATTACAATAGTTTTCTGTATATTAAACCTCAATGCACCTCGCCCTGTCTCTCCCTCTCTCTCTCTCCATTTTTGTCTCTCTCATTCTCTCTATGAACTTCTCTCTCGCTTTCTCTCTCTGTTCTTCTATATGCTACTCTTGCATTTCTTTCCTCCCACCTTTTAAGATACGTTAAATTCCGGATATCATCATCTCGATCAAGGGATTTTGTAGTCGCAATCTTCACTTCGTGCAATGCTTAGAAGGAAGAAACAATTACAAGTTATTCTTTGGTTTCATTCATATTGAAGAGAGAAAAGAAGCATAAATGCTTAAGCTAATGATGATAATCATGATTTGTAGATCATGGATTGAAATCTTTGGAAAAAAACCTTGGAAGTAATTGAGCATGAAAATTTAAAGGCGAAACTACCCATCGCATAATAAAGAAGTATAAAATCATTCTATCAATATTCAAGGAGTTCAAAGAAGAAGGAATAGTGATCTTCCCAATGAAGATCATGATGCATATTTCTAGGACTTTAGTAAAAAGTTATGAATTTTTGAATCAAAGAAATTGGAAGTCACTAAAGAAATTTCTTTATGATAGCTGATGAATAAAATGGAACTTCTTTGCTTAGACTCTTTACATTTTTTTTGTAGAGGAGGTACTGGGGTATCCACTTTTATAGAAAACAAACACTTCCAGTACGTCGCCTACTCAAGGGAGGTTCTCTTTAGGGAAGTATACCCTTTAACATTTTTGTGAGCAGGTAGATAACCTGGTTTGCCCAGAATGGAAAATTCTTCAGAAAATGTGAACAATAAATGGCCAAGGAAGACCGTACACTTCTTGATTTAAATCAGGGGATTACAATGTTGGGCAGAGTGATGCCCAAGATCCAACTTTAGGACTAACAATCCACAAGCTTAGGGCTAACAAACCCCTTAAAAGTAATTCACTCCAGTACATCAGATTCTTCTCATCAACATAAGGACCAATGATGTGCAGGTTAATTCAGAACAATACAAGAATTCCTCAAGAAGATAGAACCTAATCAATAACACTGACTCACAGAAAAAATAACCCCAAGCTACTCTCTTACAATATAGTGCTCATAGCCCTTCATTGTGAAGCCTACCCTCTGTATACACGACAGAGTAGCTCCCACAGTAGACTTGAAACCAGCAAGTGCAAGAGAGGTCTTCTGCACGTATACGCCCGTCAATGTAACTCTAAAAATGTTGTGTGAACATATACCCTCAGAGTGTGTGTGTGTCCCCAAATGAGCACAAATCCATTGCTTTTATAGGCCCCAATAGGCCAAGAGAGCCTTACCGAATCTTCACGTCCACTGATCATGTGTCGGTTAATCACCCAAATTGGGGGTAGGTCAAATATTCCACTTGATTTGAATTAGATCCTCAAAAATAGGTAGTCGTCGTGAATGGTTGCTGGCAATTCCACTTTCACTTTTAACAATTACCTTTTTATCTTTTCACTTGCCATCTGAGCCCCTTTTTGTGTTGTTTTTGTTTCCTCACTGATTTAATCCCCGACATTTGAATGAAGTTGATTGGTCTAACTCCTTATTCCTTGACCAAGTGCATTTAACATTGCATGAGCAGCATTACCAACCCAAACAGCCCTTCCATTGGCATCAAAAACTTTGTTATATTTAATCCTCATTGAAGAGGTTGGCCGAATAAACCCCACCTCAAGAACATCATTTCCCGTTTTACTTCCAAGAATTGTCCTCTTTATGACTGTCATCTCCTGAGATGGCCAGGAGTGAAGAATTGCCTCCGGAATTTTGCATTGTTCCACTGTGACTGTGATTGTGAGTGTCAGTGTGCATGTGTGTGTGCAATTATGAGTGTGTGTGTGATGGATGCGTGTGTGTATGCATACGGGTGTGTCTGCATGTGTGCATGTATGCGTGTGAACCATGTATGTGTGTGGAGGTGTGAGTGTATGTATGTGCTTGTGTGCGTGAGTGTGTATGTGCGTGCCTGTGAGTGTGTGTGTGTTTATGGGTGTGCATGTGAGTGTGTGTGAGTGTTTTATGGGTGTGCATGTGTGCATGTAAAGGGGTGTGTATATGTATGGTTGTGTGGGATTGAGTGTGTGTGGAGGTGTGAGTACGCGAGGGGGAGGGGAGGGGCGGCAGAGGTGTGAGGGGGGTGTGAGTACGCGAGGGGGAAGGGAGGGGCGGCAGAGGTGTGAGGGGGGTGTGAGTACGCGAGGGGGAAGGGAGGGGCGGCAGACGTGTGAGGGGGGGTGTGAGTACGCGAGGGGGAGGGGAGGGGCGGCAGAGGTGTGAGGGGGGTGTGAGGAGGAGATAGGCGGAGGGGTGGGGCGGAGATAGGCGGAGGGGGTGGGGCGGAGCTAGGCGGAGGGGTGGGGCGGAGCTAGGCGGAGGGGTGGGGCGGAGCTAGGCGGAGGGGGCGGGTAGTTAGGTAGGGGGTTGTGGGGGTGAGGGTATGGCGGATGGCGGGGGGAGGGAGGGGTATGCGGAGGCGGGTGGAGGGAGGGCAAGCGGAGGCAGGCGGAGGGAGGGGTATGCGGAGGCGGGTGGAGGGAGGGCAAGCGGAGGCGGGCGGAGTGAGGGGTATGCAGAGGCGGGCGGAGGGAGGGGTATGCGGAGGCGGGTGGAGGGAGGCAAGCGGAGGCGGGCGGAGGGAGGGGCATGCGGGGGCGGAGGCGGAGGGGCTAGCGGAGCTAGGCGGAGGGGACTGGCGGAGGCGGGGGCGGAGGCGGCATGCGGGGGCGGAGGCGGAGTCCAACGGGCGGGGAAGGAGAGAGAAGGGAGAGGGGAAGAGAGAGATAGAGAGAGGGGAAGAGAGAGAGAGAGGGGAAAAGAGGGAGAGAGAGAGAGAGAGAGAGAGAGAGAGAGAGAGAGAGAGAGAGAGAGAGAGAGAGAGAGAGAGAGAGAGAGAGAGAGAGAGAAAGAGAGAGAGAGAGAAGAGAAAGGGGGAGAGAGAGAGAGAGAGAGAGAGAGAGAGAGAGAGAGAGAGAGAGAGAGAGAGAGAGAGAGAGAGAGAGAGAGAGAGAGAGAGAGAGAGAGAGAGAGAGAGAGAGAAGAGAAAGGGGGGGGAAGAGAGAGGGGAAACGAGGGGGAGAGAGAGAGAGAGAGAGAGAGAGAGAGAGAGAGAGAGAGAGAGAGAGAGAGAGAGAGAGAGAGAGAGAGAGAGAGAGAGAGAGAGAGAGAGAGAGAGAGAAAGGGGGGGAAGAAAGAGGGGAAACGAGGGAGAGAGAGAGAGAGAGAGAGAGAGAGAGAGAGAGAGAGAGAGAGAGAGAGAGAGAGAGAGAGAGAGAGAGAGAGAGAGAGAGAGAGAGAGAGAGAGAGAGAGAGAGAGAGAGAGAGAGAAGAGAAAGGGGGGGAAGAAAGAGGGGAAACGAGGGGGGGAGAGAGAGAGAGAGAGAGAGAGAGAGAGAGAGAGAGAGAGAGAGAGAGAGAGAGAGAGAGAGAAGAATGAGAAGAGAGAGAAAGGGAAATAGATGAGAAAGTGAGAGGCTTGAAAACAAATCAACCGAATTGGAAGCAATAATCCGCATCTGACTGCATCTGAGAGCTTTCCTCCACATCAGAATGCCAAGAGCTCTGACCTCTACAGACCCCCACATCAAGCTTTTGCACCGTCTCGGTGCAATTTCTTCCTTATTCTGCTTATTTCAAGAGATCTAGTTATACTGCAATTACTGAAAAAACATGATATGTACAAAGGGTGTAATGCTTCCATTTTGACCTAGTTCAGATACTTCTTCACCCGGGAGATGTTGACAAGGGGCATCCTTTTACCCTGCAGATCTTCCAGATGCACTGCACCATGTGGCAATACCTTGATAACCTTATATGGTCCTATCCATTTGGGTGCCAATTTAATTGGAATTGGTGGAATTTGATGCACTAAAACCATGGACCCTTCTTGAACTTCATTGGATCTCAGAAACCTGTCGTGCAATCTCTTGCGCTCTTCTTGTGTCACCAGAAGTTTTTGTATTGCTCCTTCTCTGTATTCTTCTAATGCCACCAATCTCTGAATGGGGGGTTCAATTCCAATGGTTTTGATTTCCATTTCCTTTCTGATAATAAACTCGAATGGTGCCAATGCCTCTTTTCCATATACTAACCGAAATGGAGTTTCGCATGTGGTTCCCCTCTTCATGGTTCTGAAAGCCCAAATTGCACCGATCAATGCTAGCGGCCAAGAGCTTTGATGATCGAAAGATAATTTGCGAAGCAATCCAATCAAAATCTTATTGGAACTCTCTGCTTGGCCATTTGCCCTGGGGTAGTAGGCACAAGATTTTTTATGGAAGATTTTGTACCTGTCAAATATAAACTAGAGCAATTGATTCACAAAATGTGTGCCCCTATCACTAGTAATTTCCAGTGGGCAACCAAATCTTGAGAAAATACGTTTATACATAAATTTAGCTACTGTTAAAGCCGTGCAGTCCATAGTAGCTTTAGCCTCTATCCATTTAGTGGCATAGCATGTGGCCATCAAAATATACTTTTTTCCTCCCGGTTGACCAGTTGGGCTAATTGGCCCTATGAAATCAAGACGCCATCGTTCAAATGGAAGCCATCCGGTAGATATGACTAATGGTTGGAAATTCAATCTGGTTGGCGCGGGAGCACATCTCTGGCAGATGTGGCATTCTTTAGCAAACTTGATTGCATCCTTGAAAATATGAGGCCACCATAAACCTTTGTGGATGATTCTATGGGCCAATTCTTCCCCCCTTAGATGTCCTTCGCTGTGTGCAGCCTCTAGCAGAAGATTTATCTCCTCTGGATAAACACATCTTCTCACTATATCATCTTGATAGTATTTATACAAATTTCCATTTATAAGAGAATATGCTTTGGTTTTCAGGAGCAATCTTCTCTTTTCTAGAGGTGTCAAGTGTTCTGGGATCTTTCCAGTAGTCAGAACATGGAGAATTTCATCATACCAACGAGTCCGGATTGCTACTAGAAAAAGATTGCTATCCACCAATTCATCATTAATGCCTGTTGCCTTTTCGCTCATTGCCGTCCTGGACACTTGATCTGCCATGTAGTGCTCTTTTCCTGGCTTAATATGAATATCAAAATTAAATTCTTGAAATAGGAGTAACCATCTCCAAATCCTTCCAGCTACTCTAGGCTTGTTTATCAAATACTTCAAGGGCTGATGATCGGAAATAACAATGAAATGTACACCAAGGAGATAATGTCGGAACTTCTGAAGGGCAAATACGATAGCCAAACCTCTTTCCGTTGTACTGTAATTTCTTTCAGCTTGGTTGAGTAGTCTGCTTGCATAAGAGATAGGTCTATCCACTTTGTGAGATGATGGTTGAGCTAGAACTGCACCAACAACATGAAGACTAGCATCTGTATGCACATGAAATTCCAATGACCAATTAGGAACACTTAAAAGTGGAGCAGTACATAGCCTCAACTTTAGTTCACAAAATGCTTTGTCAGCTTCAGCACTCCATGAGAAAGGGATCTTTTTGCTGGTAAGCCTTGACAATGGCTTAGCAATTTCCGAATACATCCTAATGAATCTTCTGTGATACCCTGCATGGCCCAAGAAACTCTGCACTTCCTTTGGGCTTTGTGGAATTGGCATGGAAAGAATAGCTGTAACCTTTGCAGGGTCAACAGTTATGCCTTCAGCAGATACTATGTGACCAAGAAGAGTGCCCTTAGTGACCAAAAAGTGACATTTATCAGGATTCAATTTCAAATTTGTTTTGAGACATTGCTCAAAAATTTCTTTTAGATTTTCCAAATGGTCATGGAAATATTGAACTGCTGCCCTTCTATCTGTACCTGAAAATACTGAAAAGTCATCCATGAAAATACGTAGAAAGGTTGTTAACCATTTGCCCAATATCAGATACATCGTTCTATTAAATGAAGCCGGTGCATTCTTCAAACCAAAAGCCATTCGAGTATAGACATAAGTGCCCCAGTGAGTAACAAAGGCTGTTTTGTCCCTATCATCAGGATGAATTACTATCTGGTTATAACCACTAACACCATCCAAGAAACTATACAAAGTGTGACCAGCTACTTCTTCAAGTACTTGCTCTGTGAAGGGCTGAGGAAATCCATCTTGAATAGTCACTTTATTCAAAGCACGAAAATCAACACATACTCTTATTTTTCCACTATTTTTCTTGGGCACAATAACCATAGAAGAAAGCCATCTCGAATGTTCTATAGGCACAATTATACCTGCTTCCTCTAGTTTTGTAATCTCTGCCTTTACCGCCTCTGCATACTTCGGATTGAGTCGATATGGCCTACTTCTTACAGGTGCAGCTCCCTCAACCAAGGGTATCCGATGTAATCCAAGCTCTTCTGGTATTCCTGTTAGATCTTTGTAGGACCATGCGAAGACACTTTTGTAAGTAAAGAGCAAAGAAGTTACCTTCTCTAGTAAATTAGGGTAATGCCACAACCAGGATGCCAAATGGACTACTTGAGGGTTCTCTTCATCCCCTAAATTTACTTCTTGAACCAATATTTCAGGAGTATTCTTGCTTGAGAGATCATCTCCACTATATGCAGGAGTGGATTTTAATTTATATTCTGCAACATGTTCTTTCATCCAACCTTGAGGTATATCTGAAAAAGGGAGATCTTCTCTGCTCTTAGCTTCTTTAAAGATTGTATTTTCTTTCAGTTGCTCATTCTCCAACACCTTGTGGTCTTCATTGCCCTTTTCTGTAATTTCCTTATCTGCAACTTCTTCCTCAACACTCTGCACTTCCCATCATCCAATTTAACAATGTATCATCTTCTTGGGGTAGAGAGGGCATTACCTGAGTATCCACATTATATCCAGTGGTTTTTCCTGAGTCGAATCCTTCTTCCAAGTGTAGTTGCAGTTGGCTATTGGTGCATGTTGAAATCCATAGTTTATTTTTCCCCCAATCTTGCAAAGCTTTTGCTTGTCTCAACCAAGGTCTCCCCAGGAGCAAAGGATAGGAAGTCTCCTGTGGAAGTGCAATAACAACAAAATCCAACACAAAGTGGCAACCCTGTACTACCATCAATACCTTTTCAACAATGCCAAGTGGCGCAACCCGATGTTGATCTGCCAATGTAACCGTGAATGGTGCCAACTTTGTGGGGTTCAATTTCAGCTTCTTCATTGTAAAATCTGGCATCAAATTGATACCAGAGCCTCCATCTATGATCACACCTATAAGAGCTTCATCCTTTATACAAACTGATAATCTTGAGCTTTGGTAGTCTGCTAAGGGTGCAGGGGGAAAATCAACCATGAAACCATCTATACTAGGTGATTGGACCAAGTGAGCAGAGTGTATAATCTTCAGTAAGTCACTTCTTATTTTTGAATCCATCCTTATAAGTTCATATAGACTAACCTTGTGATGAATACCTTTCAAGATCTGTTCAATGTTTACCTCCTGAGTGTTTTCTTGCAGACTTGTTGGTTGGCCCCTTAGAGAAGTAGCCATTTCTTCATAAGCTCCTTCAATTTCCACTTGGTCCTTCCATTCAGACTTCTTTTCTTCCTCTTTATCCTGAATTCCTTGTTGTTCCTCCCTAAGGTTTGCTGCTGCTTGCCTAGCTCTGGTCATCATGGGCATAGCAGAGGATGAAACATCATAAGTCTGAGTGGTTTTTCCTTCTTCATGTGGAGAGACTGCAATTATGTGGATTGGAGCAGGACGACCTCTTGGGCAATCCTTGGTATAATGATCTTTGGCCTCTGGACAATGTTGACAGGGAGGTGCATCTTCTGGAAGAGAACACCTATTTTGCATGTGGCCATACTCACCACAACGATAGCACATCAAAGGTCTATTATATCTAGGCTTTGCAGGCCTATTCTCCTCTCTATTAGATGTATTTGAAGTACTAGCATAATATGAATCCAAATTTTGAGGGTTACCTCTCTGCTGTGTACCCTTGAGGTAATAGCAATCTCTGGCTTCATGACCATCTTTTCCACAAAATTGACAGCTTACCTTAATAGGGCAATTAGCATTGGAATGTCCATTGTTGTTACAGATTGTACACCAAATTTGTCTCCTTATATCCTGAGTGGTCTTCAAGTATTCTAACTCTCGGCGAAGCTGGGCTACTTCATCATCAGTGCGACGCAGTGGTGGCAAGACCTTCTCTTCTTGTTGATTTTGTTGCATCTTCAATGCTTCCAATTCCCTTCTCAGTTGCTCAATAGGATCCAGATCTGCAGCATACTTTGGTTGTGTATCCCCTTCAAAATGTTGCCTTGCTTCTTCAATGCGTGATGCTGCTGCAACAAAATCATTGAGGGTGGCATCCAATCTAAGAGACTCACGAAGCTTCTGCTGAGATGACCTGGGCACAGCCTTCTCTATCCACTTTTTAACCAAAAAGTCACCTGGAGCATGTGGCAGACATGCAACAAGTGCTTTTGTTCTAGTGTGAAGTTCATGAAAAGATTCACCTGGTCTTAGCTTCAAATTCTCTAGCTGATCTAGAGCTCTTTCCGAAGAATCACTCCGTCTGAATGTTTGTGAGAAAGCCGCCTTCAAAGCCTCCCATGTAGTGAAATGGCCATCTGCATACTGACTATACCATTTATCTGCAAGGCCCTCCAATGTGGATGGAAAAAGTGCCAACATTGCATCTTCTCTATTCTGCAGACCACGTCCACGGCATAAAGAGATAGATCTCCTCACATGATCATCAGCATCTTCATAAGCATGTCCCTTGAAGGTAGGGAACTTGATGTTGATCCTGGAGAGTAGATGAGAAAGATCCTCCATTTGGACTGGTGTCTCTTCTGACGTATCTGAGGAGAAGTCTAGAGTTCTCCTATACCCTTCTTTTGACAATGGTGTCGCACCCAAATCAATAGACAAATTTAGGGAGGACAGAGGGGAGGTAGACTCACTAGCCGTGGTTATTGCTAACTTGTTAAGGCTCCTTCGAACACAAAAAGATTCCTTATCTGCTCGTGTATGGGTCATGTACCTATTCGCAATTGCAATAGGGAAAAACACCTCTCACAGAAATGCAAAGGTCCCACCGGGCGTGCCAAACTGTAGAGGAGGTACTGGGGTATCCACTTTTATAGAAAACAAACACTTCCAGTACGTCGCCTACTCAAGGGAGGTTCTCTTTAGGGAAGTATACCCTTTAACATTTTTGTGAGCAGGTAGATAACCTGGTTTGCCCAGAATGGAAAATTCTTCAAAAAATGTGAACAATAAATGGCCAAGGAAGACTATACACTTCTTGATTCAAATCAGGGGATTACAATGTTGGGCAGAGTGATGCCCAAGGTCCAACTTTAGGACTAACAATCCACAAGCTTAGGGCTAACAAACCCCTTAAAAGTAATTCACTCTAGTACATCAGATTCTTCTCATCAACATAAGGACCAATGATATGCAGGTTAATTCAGAACAATACAAGAATTCCTCAAGAAGATAGAACCTAATCAATAACACTGACTCACAGAAAAAATAACCCCAAGCTACTCTCTTACAATATCGTGCTCATAGCCCTTCATTGTGAAGCCTACCCTCTGTATACACGACAGAGTAGCTCCCACAGTAGACTTGAAACCAGCAAGTGCAAGAGAGGTCTTCTGCACGTATACGCCCGTCAATGTAACTCTAAAAATGTTGTGTGAACATATCCCCTCAGAGTGTGTGTGTGTCCCCAAATGAGCACAAATCCATTGCTTTTATAGGCCCCAATAGGCCAAGAGAGCCTTACCGAATCTTCACGTCCACTGATCATGCGCCGGTTAATCACTCAAATTGGGGGGTAGGTCAAATATTCCACTTGATTTGAATTAGATCCTCAAAAAAATAGGTAGTCGTCGTGAATGGTTGCTGGCAATTCCACTTTCACTTTTAACAATTACCTTTTTATCTTTTCACTTGCCATCTGAGCCCCTTTTTGTGTTGTTTTTGTTTCCTCACTGATTTAATCCCCGACATTTGAATGAAGTTGATTGGTCTAACTCCTTATTCCTTGACCAAGTGCATTTAACATTGCATGAGCAGCATTACCAACCCAGACAGCCCTTCCATTGGCATCAAAAACTTTGTTATATTTAATCCTCCTTGAAGAGGTTGGCCGAATAACCCCCACCTCAAGAACATCATTTCCCGTTTTACTTCCAAGAATTGTCCTCTTTATGACTGTCATCTCCTGAGATGGCCAGGAGTGAAGAATTGCCTCCGGAATTTTGCATTGTTCCACTGTGACTGTGATTGTGAGTGACAGTGTGCATGTGTGTGTGCAATTATGAGTGTGTGTGTGATGGATGCGTGTGTGTATGCATACGGGTGTGTCTGCATCTGTGCATGTATGCGTGTGAACCATGTATGTGTGTGGAGGTGTGAGTGTATGTATGTGTTTGTGTGCGTGAGTGTGTATGTGCGTGCCTGTGAGTGTGTGTGAGTGTTTATGGGTGTGCATGTGAGTGTGTGTGAGTGTTTTATGGGTGTGCATGTGTGCATGTAAAGGGGTGTGTATATGTATGGTTGTGTGGGATTGAGTGTGTGTGGAGGTGTGAGTACGCGAGGGGGAGGGGAGGGGCGGCAGAGGTGTGAGGGGGGTGTGAGTATGCGAGGGGGAAGGGAGGGGCGGCAGAGGTGTGAGGGGGGTGTGAGTACGCGAGGGGGGAGGGAGGGGCGGCAGAGGTGTGAGGGGGGGTGTGAGTACGCGAGGGGGAGGGGAGGGGCGGCTGAGGTGTGAGGGGGGTGTGAGGAGGAGATAGGCGGAGGGGTGGGGCGGAGATAGGCGGAGGGGGTGGGGCAGAGCTAGGCGGAGGGGTGGGGCGGAGCTAGGCGGAGGGGGCGGGTAGTTAGGTAGGGGGTTGTGGGGGTGAGGGTATGGCGGATGCGGGGGGAGGGAGGGGTATGCGGAGGTGGGTGGAGGGAGGGCAAGCGGAGGCGGGCGGAGGGAGGGGTATGCAGAGGCGGGTGGAGGGAGGGCAAGCAGAGGCGGGCGGAGGGAGGGGTATGCGGAGGCGGGCGGAGGGAGGGGTATGCGGGTGCGGCTGGAGGGAGGCAAGCGGAGGCGGGCGGAGGGAGGGGCATGCAGGGGCGGAGGCGGAGGGGCTAGTGGAGCTAGGCGGAGGGGACTGGCGGAGGCAGGGGCGGAGGCGGCATGCGGGGGCGGAGGCGGAGTCCAGCGGGCGGGGAAGGAGAGAGAAGGGAGAGGGGAAGAGAGAGAGAGAGAGAGGGGAAGAGAGAGAGAGAGGGGAAGAGAGAGAGAGAGGGGAAAAGAGGGAGAGAGAGAGAGAGAGAGAGAGAGAGAGAGAGAGAGAGAGAGAGAGAGAGAGAGAGAGAGAAAGAGAGAGAGAGAGAGAAGAGAAAGGGGGAGAGAGAGAGAGAGAGAGAGAGAGAGAAAGAAGAGAAAGGGGGGGGGAAGAGAGAGGGGAAACGAGGGGGAGAGAGAGAGACATACATGAGTGACAATTCACTCTAGTTCCGGTTGTAAAGTGAATGGCCAATCGCTCTATTAATCTTTCAATTTGGATTCAATTTTTTCATCTTGCATTACGCGTTGCACTAAAAGCTTGTAAGCGGAAAAATTTGCTGCTTATATATGCTTAACACGCACTTATACATGCCATTGTGAACAAAATTGATGGTTCTAGAGAAATTGAAACTCGGATCCTCTCTCTCTCTCTCTATCTATGTATATGTCTCTCTCATACACACACAGAGGAAGCCGATGTCACATTCGTCCTCATGCACTCGCAAAGGGTAAACCTCTCCGTAACATTGCACATGGGTAGTGTCATATCAGGTCGACACGCGCAGAGAATGGCAACAGGGAGCATGAGGCATGCTGTGTAAGATGGAGCTCATTTCTCATATGATATGAAAACGTATATTGCGCTAGGTGAAAATGAAATCTTCTCTGTTTGTAAGCGCAGAAAAAAAAATTGTTGATGAGCACAATCCCATTACCAGCTTGTCCATTGCATTCATCAGTCTTTGTGAGTTTCCCATCTGACGTACAATCATGAACTATAGCTACAAAAAGTGTACCACTCGTAATGATTATAGCTTTCAAGGCAAAGAAATCATGCTCCAACCGTGTCTTTACTTGTACTGCTCGGAGACATTCATATTACACACTAAGATGATATTTAATCATATAGTTTCGTATATACTTGTACACTAAGATTCTCGAAGGAC
Organism: Ceratopteris richardii; assembly: GCA_020310875.1. Taxonomy (NCBI): domain Eukaryota; kingdom Viridiplantae; phylum Streptophyta; class Polypodiopsida; order Polypodiales; family Pteridaceae; genus Ceratopteris; species Ceratopteris richardii. Next base: position 20,200,403 of record CM035420.1, read on the forward strand.
TTCATGTTTTAAAAATTAATTTCATTCCATTATCACAAAGCAGACGTTGGAATTCACCGATCTATGATCTTAGCTCAACGAATAAGAAATTTGTTGTGAGCTGTGCAGTTGAAAGATTCGCTTGCATAATACGGAACTTCGTAAGTTCTTATCACATGATATCGAATTTGGAGAGTCCATAGGCACATATTCCCGGCAGCAGCAAAACTTTGTGACTTCATTGTAAGAACCGCATAGTGTTCATGATCCACCTAATAACGTACTACCTCTTCCCCCTTGGAACAGAATCAACCGAGGCGGAACTTCTGAAATGCAGGACTCCCAAATTTTTCATTGGTTTCATGTTTGCTTTCGCTGCGACTTGCTCTGAACTACTTAGCCGGCACAAAGACTTTGTAAAACAATACCATATTTGCACCGTTCAAACTATTTAAACACTCTCTCTCTCTCTCTCTCATCCACAGCATATCCGCTGTGCGTTTATCATTACAAAAGGTTTCTGCCATCGGGTCTCTCTCTCTCTCTCTCTCTCTCTCTCTCTCTCTCTCTCTGACTCTCACACACACACACATACACACACAACTGCAGCATATCTGTGCGCTCTTAGTTACAATAGATTTCTACCTTTGGGTTCCTCTCTCTCTCTCTCTCTCTCTCTCTCAACCGCAACATATCTGTTGTGCGCTTATAATTACAATAGATTTCTGCATTTCAAACCCCAAGTGACCTTGCCCCGGCTTCCCCTCTCTCTCTTTCTCATTCTCTCTATGACCTTCTATCTCTCTTTCTCTCTGTCGCCTTCTACATGCTACTCTCACTTTTCTTCCCTCCCACCTTTCAAGATCTATTAAAGTCAAGAGGTGATGATCTCAAGCAAGGGATTTTGTAGTCGTAATCTACACTTCGTAGAATGCTTACAAGGCAGACATATTAAGAAGGTTAAGATTCCATGTAATTATTTGATTGCACGCATAGTGAAGAGAAAAACGATTATGAAGACTTCCATGTAATTCTTTGATTGCACTCATAGTCAAGAGAAAAACTATTACGATACTCTTCCTAGAAGCATAATGCTTAAGATAATGATGATAATGATTTTTGTAGATTAGGGATTGAAATCTTTGGGGAACAAGATTCCTTGAGAGCAATTGAGCATGAAAGTGCAAAGTTTGAACTACCCATTGCATAATAATGACGTATAAACTGAATCTATCACTATTTAAGGAGTTCAAAGAAGAAGGAGTAGTGATCTTCCCAATGAAGATCATGATGCATTTTTCTAGACCTTTAATGAAAAGTACGAAGTATTGAATGAAAGAAATGGAAAGCACTAAGAAAATATCTTTATGATAGTAGATGAATAAAAAGAATCTTGTTGGTTTAGAATCTCTACAATATCTATATTACAACCAAGTGCAACAATGCAACTAGACATATAACTCCTAGTCATTCCCCAAATTCATGTATTGCTTCATTTCTGATTGATTTACTCAAGAGACATATGGACAAAGTGAGAAAGAGAGGCAGAAAGAGTGACGGAGAGAGAGAGATAGTGCGAGGGGTTAGGAGTATATACACACACACACACACACACACATATATATATATATATATATATATATATATATATATATATATATATATATATATATATATATATATATATATATATATATATATATATATATATATATATATATACACACACACACACACATACATACATACATACATACATACATACATACATATATATATATATATATATATATATATATATATATATATATATATATATATATATATATATATATAGAGAGAGAGAGAGAGAGAGAGAGAGAGAGAGAGCCATGGCATGAGAGAGAGAGATAGAAGATTATAATAGGTCTTTTGATACTGAAATAATTCATTTGAACTTTTTGAAATACATATCTCGGAATAATGATAAGAACGAATGATTAGGGGACTTTATGCAAGCATAGGCAAAATTTATGGATGATAAGTTTTGCATTCCCTCACTAAACATTATCTCCATCATGTTTTTTGGTTGAAAATTGAACACGATGATAAAAGAATTAAGAGAGATGATGCATGAGAGAAAGGTAGCACATGCATAAGAGAATAAAAGTGTATCGCTGAAAATTTTGTGAATGATGTTCTAAATACCTCATTTAAGGCTCTACATTTAGTTCACTCTAAGAGAATGGCTTGATTTTTATTCGCTCTAGAGTTTCTAAACTTTCAAGGCTCAAAAGTGATATTTGAAGGCAGATTTGGACCTAGCTTATCTCTAACAGTATTGTGCTGATTGAAGAGTTGAAAATTTTTGTGTGTCACAAGCTTAAGCTAATTCATTGTCATTTTTGAGTTAGAAGGCCTAGAAAAGTCTCATATTTTAGGTTAAACAACAAGTGCTTCTCTATTTCTATTGGAATACATGATTTTAAAGAATATGCGTTTCCATACACACTTATGGATGTCTTTGGATATGTCTTATCATTGCGTTTCTTCTAATTTTGGACAGTTATCAATAAAAAAAGATGTTGATTACTACAAACGAAAGCTTTTGCAAACATTTTGCATGCAACACGGGGAGAGTCAAGCTCTTCTATGTTTTCTAGGTCATGAACTTCCTTGGGGATGATAGTGACTACTTTGAAAGGGATTTATTGAGTCAAGCAGGAAGAGGCCAAAAAATCAACAAATTACCTCTGATTGAGAGTGAGTGAGAGTGAGAGTATGATTGAGAGTGGAACTCTGAATGAGATTGTGATAGCTCAAAGGTGTTCACGATGTCCAGGCTTTTTCAAGAAGCTATTTTACAAAGCTCTTCTGTCAACTGATTCAAATTATAATGTCATAACATCTCTTTCTCTCAGTCATATCTTGTCTACTCTTCTACCTTAGATTCTCTCTTATCTTGTGCAAGTTCAGCTTTCTTTCTTCCACTATTACTAAGTGATGAGAACTTGTTATTGAGGATAGCTTTTTATTGAGAAAGCACTATAGAAAGAGATAGAGAGAAAAAGAGTGAGAGATAGAGAGAAAGAGAAAGAGAGAAAGGAAAATGTGATGGTGTCATATATGCAATGCTCCAATGGGTACTATATAATTGATAATAGGTAAGCATTACATATGGGATTGTTGCGAGCATCGCATATGCAACACTTTATATACACACATATGCAACACTTTATATAATCACATATTCAATGCTTGTAAATCTTTTGCCATTGTGTATGGGATGTTCCTTAAAGTCACATATACAATGATGAACATCATTTATTCAAGGCTTGCTTTTTATCGGAATAAAGAAAAAAGTTCATTGCAATTCAAGTATCATTCTAGGTGTGTTTCATCTAAGAGAAAACCAACATTCATATCTATGATGCGCTTAAGAGCTCGAGCTCTATATTTCTCTCCCTCTCTTTCTCTCTCTCTCTCTCTCTCTCCTTCTCTCTCTCTCTCTATCGTCCACACATACTTATACACATACACATGAACTTACAGATACACACATCACACACATACAAACATACTTATAACCATATACACATGAACATACACACATACATACACATACACATGCACATAAGCAAACATACACATAAACATACATGCACATGCACAAACATAAAAACATGCACATGCAAATACATGCACATACACATACGACATACACTCACATACACATATATATACACACGCACATGCATGCACATGCCCATGCATGCACATGCCCATGCCCATGCATGCACATGTACACATACATACACATATACATTTACATGTATACACACACACATATGTGCACATACACAAATATAGCTATATACCTAGATGTGCTTACATATATATAGAGATAGAACTATATGCACATACTTGCATATACCCATAGAAACACACATATAATAGAAATTAAATATACAACTGAAAGAATATATCATATGCTAATTCTAAAGTGTAATAAGAATGAGAAGTATATATATATATATATATATATATATATATATATATATATATATATATATATATATATATATATATATATATATATATATATATATATATATGTGTGTGTGTGTGTGTGTGTGTGTATGTATGTGTGTATGTGTGTGGTTATATATGTGTGTGTTTGTATGTGTGTGTGTATCAATGTATATAAAATATCCACTATAAATAGCATCAATCATCTAAATCATTCCCTTGCTCATCATCATCCACATCATCATAATGGTGTGCATGATCTCATGTATCTAAAGAGGTATGATGGGTAGAGGGGTGAGTGTCCTATGACAATCTATATCATTCCTCCTCTCTCTATCTATCCACCTCATCCACATGTGGCTCTAAATTATATCAAATTCAGTAATAGTCACGAAGTCATATAGACGATCTCTTATCTCCTCACTCATATCTCAATATCCACAATATGTAGCATATTTAGTTTTCTTTTTGTCGGTTAATACACATAATCCTTACTACATTGTAAAAAAAATAAAATGATTAATGATTACTATTTTAAATGAAATAAAAGATTATAGTTTCAATAATACATATACTTAAAAATGTAGCTATAAAACCCTAATGGCCCATTTGGCCTAAGTGTGATCTATGATGTGATTCAACTCTCTTCTTTGTAGTAGTGTATGTTTATTTAATGAAAAAAGGTACATAGATTAAATGTTAAATATTTATGAAATATATGAGAATGTCAAATTATAGTAATATAAACCATTTTATATACCTTTTACTAAGGAACTCATTCCTATAGATGTAGTTGTATATGAAAATATTTCCACATTTTAGATGGTATATAAGCTCTTCCCTAATTTCTTTCTACCATACAATATCTTCTGTTATTCTAATCTAAAACAAAAAAAGGATCAGTATACAAAAAAATTTTAAATTTATAACACATGCATATATGCACATACATACACTTACACATACACACATAGACTGACACATACATATATTCATCATTCATATGTAAAATTTATATGTGACTCTAGATCCAAAACTCTTGAGTTCCAATCCTTATGCTGATTTTAAGTGATGAAATCACAAGTAGGAGTCACATAAAGCTCTCACTTTTTTTAACTCCTAAAAATAAAAGAATTTAGATCGATATAAACCTTTATTTCATGCACACACATGCACACACATACATATATACACACACATGCACACACATACATGTATATATATCCACATACACATAGATACACACGCACAAATACACACACATACACTTACAGACATATATACAAACCCACACATATACACACACGTACCCACATACACATACACACACATATACGTACACACACACACATAGATACACACACATACACACATCCACACACAAATACATACAAGAACAATAATTGGATCAAAACACAATAAAAGTTTAAATGTGTAGAAATCCATAAGGATGTGTATGTGTGCATGTATAAATGTATGTATCTTTGTATATGTGAATATATATTTCTATGATTGTGTATGTGTATTTATATGTCAAAATGTGTATCTATGTATATGTGAATATGTATGTATGTGTAAATGTCTACCTGTGACTGTGTATGTATATCGATAATCAAATTATTAATATCTAATACCTTTTTCTTGCTACACAATCAGATTTCGATGAATTAGAGGGAACTCCACGACCATATCTTAATTGTTGTGTTTGAGATTCAATGACTAGCTAAAGTGGACAAGAGATAGATAATTAAGATGGTTGATCTCAACCTATTCATGCTCATATGTCATACTTAGCTCAACTTGAACTCACAAATGGAGATTAATATGGGTCCAAAAGGAGCAATTATGATTCCAAATTTGTCACATGTTGTATCTTTGCTATGCCTTGCTAGACTTGCAAGGGTTGAAATGCCAAAGCTATAGTTTGTATCCAAGGCTCGAAGATTTCCATGTGAAAGCAAGGACTTTTGCGACTTGAGGTAGAAGGTTGCTTCTACTGAGGCATGCATCTATGTAAAGCCAAGTGATTCTCCTTTCATGGCTTTTAGTTCTGAGCTCAACAAGTGGTTTGAATTTCCACAAATGTTAAGATCATAGAATGGATGTACCTTACAAGGCTTTGCATGTGTAGCTTTACGTGCTAAGCTTCTTGTTATGGGAGGCATATATCAAATAAATGATAATGTTAAGGGTATACAAGGATTCTTGATAGTTTCCTCTGGGGATGTTCATGTCTATAATACATGCATAAACGGATGGCCTAGAGCTTCAAGTATGAAAAGTCCACGTAGCTAGTTTGTCGCCCTAGTTGTTGACAATTTTGTGTATGTTGCTATATACTCAAGGAAGGGATTTCTTTCTAAATTCTGTATAGGTTAATGGTTCAATGAAAGATCTATGGTCATATATTCCAACATGGCTTGTGTGCATTCCAGCTACTCTGTATTCCATAGATGCCTCCCTCCTTGCATGAGTATTCCTCGTCAATGTCTTTTCTTTCCAATCACCCACCAATCTAGTGTTGCCGATCGACACCTCTTCATGCACATATTCTTCATGCAAAGTACCCAGAACCATGAGTTCACTCTTATTCGCAATTATCTAGATTAAGTAGAACATTAATGCATGGTGTTGTCTTTGTAGAACTCCCTGCCACATAGGCAAAAAATGAGAGATAAGTCCAAGAGAGATCATCAAGAGAGAATATATGCACATGTAAAACCTTGTGAACCCTTGCTTCTAAATTCATGGCTTCATACAAGGATTTAGGTTAAAAGGTTACTTCCATATGGTATTACATAGAATAATTTCATAGCTTTGCATGATCATGGTGAAGAAGATAATCTTCATGACCGTGTTGCAATTATTGCAATTATGCGACCCTTTCTTATACCATGGCAAAGTTGTATGGTCCCCTTTATCATTGGACATCCTTGTTTTCGTGTTTTACAAGGCTGATTGCGACTCATAGTTTTGTTTCTTGTTGGGACAATTATCTACGATATAACTAGGGTTTCCTTAATACAACCATTACTTGTTATCTCTCCACCTCTTTTTCTCTTGTGGAGTTAGAGATGGATATGCAATTTATATTGCTCCAACAATCCATTGAAATCTATTGGATCGCCATCGAACTTTTATGGCATGCGAATCTTGGGTTCCTTCATGAAAGATAAAGTAGGGTGTTGATTCACTTGAATGCTTCCTTGCTTTGCTTAAAGACTCACAATTAGTTCTTGTAGTTATAGGATGCATATGCCTATATGTAATGGATGTCCCATTGCAACTTGTCTATGCCAATGAATTAGGTGCTTGAATTGTTCTTGGAGACTTTCAAGTAATGCCATTATCTATTCTATGGTGTTCTCCATGATGGGTTGCATGCAATTGGAGCTAGTCTTCTCTAGATATTAGTGGTGCACTAGATTGTTCCGTTTCAAGACTAGACTCGATTTTGGAACTATGCTTTATATTACAAGAACATCTAGGTAGGGAAAAATACAAGAGTATGCAACATACAAGACGTCCCACAACCCAAGACTAATAGCTATCGATAAATCGACTAGAAAAGATATAAGAGATCCCGAAACTTGAGATCGTAGGGATGAAACAAGATATCTAGATTACAAGAACTCCATTAAGGGAGATGAAAAAGGACAAATAAATAGCTATAAAGCATCTCGTACTACGTGAATACAAGAGTTCAAAACAAGTAGTCCACATCACTAGATTGAAGAGGACTAGAACAAGGAACAAGAATAGAACTCGAGCTAAAACTTGGAAAGTACTTACTTGGAGATCGTGACTCCTTGTGCTCCCAAGACTTGCATTGGAAATATTATAGGATCTATGTGGTCATGCCCTCCTTCTATAGGTGTTCAAGGATGGTTACAAATTGATAGCATTGAAAATGTCAAGCATCTAGAGTAGGACCTCTGGATGTGAGAATCAAGCAAGTAGATAGTGGGTCTTAGAGTTTTGCATATTCAAGACATGATGGAAGTATTCTTTCCTCCAAAATATGAGGCAACAATGAGATATAGAAATTCATTTGTAATCCAAGGTTTAGGTTGGTTTCCTTTGTGTTTATGTAACCTAAAGGTGACACACATATGGTGTTTGTGCTTGTTAAGCTATTCTAGGAGAATACACAACAGATAATGATTGAGTCTACATGCGAAAATAAACTCATTTAGAACTCAAAATAATTATGATATTTCTCATAATGTAATGAATACACACTACAATAAGTGACTGTCTATAGAGACGATTGATGCAATACAATTTTATCGATTCATGATTGAGCTTTGTGCACCATAGAGCATGGAGTGTGCATGGTCAATTAATGGATGCTTGAATTGAAGTTATTTTGAGGCTTTTGATGACAATGATTAGAGTGTTGCATATGCAATGGTGTTATATATGCCACGCTCTAATGGGTATTATATATGTGACAATAGGTGAGCATCACATAAGATATGCTTGGGTGCATTGCATATGCAACACTTTATATAGGCGCATATGCAACACTTGTAAATCCTCTAACGTTGCATATAGGATGTTTGTTCGAGTCCCCTATATGATCATGAACATCATTTATGTTAGGCTTGCTTATCATAGGAATAAAGAAAAAAGTACATTGCTCTTCAATTGTCATTTTAGGTTTGTTTCATCAAAGAGAAAACCAACATTCATATCTATGCTACGCTTAAGAGCTTGAGCTCTCTATTTCTCTCCCTCTCTCTCTCTCTCACTGTCTCTCTCCCCTCCCTTCTCTCTCTCTCTCACTCCCTCTCCCCTTCTCTATCTCTCTCTCTCTCTCTCTCTCTCTCTCTGTCTCTCGATCTCTCTCTCTCTCTCTCTTTGTGCCTCTCCCTCCCTCTTTCTTTCTCTCTCTCTCACTCTATCTCTCTCTCTCTCTCTTTCTCTTTCTCTTTCTTTTTCTTTATTGCAAGTTATTGAAGAGATTCATTGACCATAATATATAGCTAGTTTTTGTAGTATAGTTTTTGTTGTTTGTATATCATTTAAATTGTTTCATTTGTATAAGTTAATATACTCACATATACAAATTCGCATCCAGATACACACATATACATGCATGTGAAAATGCATGGTCATGCATGCACATACGCATACACCAACACATACACACATACTTATACACATACACATGCACATACAGATACACACACATAGACACATACTTATACACATATGCATACATATGGACATACACACATACATATGCACATACACTTACACATACACATGCACACAAACAAACATACACATGCAATTACATGCACATGCACAAACATAAATACATGCACATGCATGCACATACATATACACATACACATATGCACATAAACACATACACATGCATATGCACATACACACACATAGGCATATATATACACATGCATATGAACATCCATATGAACATGCACATGCATGCACGTATACGTGCATGCACATGTACACTTACACACAGATACAGATATACATGCATACACAAACATACGTGCACATACATAAATATAGATATATACCTACTTGTGCATACATATATATGTTGGAGCAAGTCTATGACAAGCCCAAGTATTGGCTTGAGTCCCACAAAGTCATAGAAGAAGCTTAAAATTAAGACAATGTAAAGTTCACTTTTGAACTACCTCTTGTAGCTTTTGAAGAGTTTACTTCATGTAAAAGTGAGAGAATCTTAAGTGGTTGAGTCCACATCTTCAAGCGCATATGTATCCATCTCTTCATAGTGGTATCAGAGCCAAGTTGGACAACATGGCAGATGGATTTCCTTCATCAATTGACAAATTGGATAGAGGTAATTACTCAGCTTGGTCATTAAGGATGGAAGCTTATCTCCAAGGTAGAAGTTTATATGGTTATGTGGCTGGAGATGAAGTTATGCCAAGTTTCAGGAACAAAAGTCAACCAACACAAGAAGAGCAAGAAAGATTGAGCACATGGTGCTCCAAGGATGCACTTGCAAGGTCTTATCTCTATCTCAGATTTTTTGTTGCCTCATATTAGAAGTTGTAAGACATCTCAGGAAGTGTGGGATGCACTTGAAGCTTTCTTTTCTTCAAGTACTAAAGCTAGGAAGCATCAACTATGGCTAGATTTCACAACTCTCAAGAAGGCTCCCAAACAAAATGTGACTGATTTTTTCACAATGCTCAAGGACATAGCAGATCAGTTGGGAGGCATTGGAGAGGTAATAGATGAAGAGAAAATTGTAAGGCAAGTCATCAATGGCTTGAAGGCAGATGACAAGTGGGAAGCATTCACCACAGCTATGGATTTGTACATGGACATGCATGTACCTGATTTCAATACACTCATTGGACAACTACTTACTCAAGAGGCAAAGCTTATCAAAAATGGAGAAAGCTCTAAAGGTAATCAATCTTCAGCTTTATACATTGATAAAAGCAAGTCCAAAGATAACAAAGGAAAGGCAAAGAAAGTGGATGATGAAGCAGGTACATATCAAGCTAACTATGCAGGTAGAGGAAGACATGGCAGAGGTAGAGGAAGAGGAGGTAGACAAGGCAGGGGGAGATCCGAAGACTCCAACTCATGTTCTATTTGTGGATTAACTAATCATACAACTAAAAATTGCTTTAGGAATTCCAGGAATCAAAGAGGTAGAGGATACAATAGAGCAAGTTATGGCTACTCAAGAGGAAGGTTCAACAATTATCATGGCAACTACAACAACTACAATCATTCAAACTATCAAGGAGGCTATAAAGGAAGGAGAGACTACAATAACTACACAGAAGACTCAAACAAAGAGGATTCATTATTGATCATGAACATGGCTATGACACAAGGTAAATCTGATGAGCATGTTTTCTACATAGATTCAGGTTGTTCAAATCATGTGGCAGGAAATGTGGCACTCCTATCAGATTTAGAAGATCTAAGGAATAAGCATGAGGTATAAACAGGAGATGACACAAAACATCCTATGGAGAAAATAGGCAATGTCAAAGCACCTGATGGAAACATCAACCTACTCAGTAAGGTACTCTATGTCCCTACCATTACAAAGAATTCGGTAAGTGTTGGGTAGATAGTAGAGAAAGGGTTGCAAGTCAGGTTCACAAAAGTAGGAGCATTTGTTGAAGATCCAAGTCAAGGATGCAGAAAAATTACAAAAGGTGAAAAGATAGGTAGATTGTTCACATTTGAATTACAAGACACTAGAAACATTGCTCTCTTTAATTATGGTAGTCAGACACTCATAGATTTGGAAGTATGGCACAAAAGGTTAGCACATATTGGTGAAAGGTCATTAAAGCAAATTTGCAGGGAACAAAGTGTACTTGGACTCCCTAATTTGTCAAAACAACATATGAGTTATAAGTGTAGTGCATGTCAATTTGGAAAGTCTCACAAGTTACCATTCATGAAGAAAGGTTATATGCATGGAGATCTCTTGGAGTTGGTTCATACAGATGTATGAGGACCTAGCAAGGAAGCTTCAATATCCGGATCAAGGTATTATGTCTCCTTTATTGATGATTGCAGCAAATGGACTATCCTATTCTTTATGAAACACAAAGATGAAGTTTTTTCATGTTTCAAAGATATTTGGCTCTTGTGGAGAATCAAACAGGTAAATCACTAAAAAGGTTAAGGTCAGATGGAGGGGGAGAATACTTCTCCCATGAGTTTGATTCTTTTCTTCAAGAAAGAGGAATCAAAAGAGAGGTAACTACAAGGTACACTCCTGAGCAAAATGGAGTGGCAGAAAGGAGGAATAGGACAATTGTTGAAGCTGTGAGGTCTATGTTAAATGAAAAGCATTTACCTAATTACTTATGGGTTGAGGTTGTATCTACATCCACTTACTTGATTAACAGGTTGCCTTTAAAATCCCTTGATGGGATGACTCCATATGAGGCTTGCAATGGAAGAAGACCAAGCTTATGTCATTGTAAAATTTTTGGATGTATTGCTTTTGCTCATGTTCCTTCACAGGTTAGAGGCGAGAGGGAACCAAAGGCAGAAAGGTGTGTATTTATTGGATATGACAACAATCAAAAGGGCTATAGGTTATACAACCCTACCAGCAAAGGATTCTTGGTAAGCAGAGATGTAGTTTTTGATGAGAACAATTCATGGTATGAAGATTTATGCAGGAAGGTCAATTTACCATATGATCTTGAAGAAGATTTTCCAAAGCTTGGTAGAGAACAACCAAAGATTGAAGAACAAGACACCTCAGAGGATGATGAAGAATCTCAGATGGAAAAGATCAAAGTATGGAAGTCTAAAGGTAAAGCAAAATTGCAGGAACTTGGACATGAGGCAGAATCATCAGATCGTGGCCTAAGAAGATCTATGAGGGAAAATAAAAAACCATAAAGGTGTGGGTTTGACACCTCATTAGTAACTAAACATTCTATCTACATAGCACAGGACATAAACCAAGAGCAGCCATCATCATTTGAAGAGGCCAAAGCAAAAACAGAATGGAAGCATGCAATGAAGGAAGAGATTGAAGCACTTGAGGAAAACAACACTTGGGATTTGGTGCTCAAGACTTCATTCATGAAAGTAATAGGCTCAAGATGGGTCTATAAACTCAAGAAGAATTCTGATGGTTCCATTAACAGGTATAAAGCAAGGCTTGTAGCAAAAGGCTTTGCACAAACTCAGGGAATTGATTATGAGGAGACCTTCTCTCCTATGGCAAAGATGCCTACTATTAGGGTTTTTCTTAGTATTTCCTCTTCCAAGAATTGGAAGATACTTCAACTAGATGTAAAGAATGCATTCTTGAATGGTTGGATAACAGAAGAGGTATATATGGCACAACACTTGGTTTTGAGAATCAAGTTTATCCTTATTATGTGTGTAAACTTAACAAAGCATTGTATGGTCTCAAGCAAGCTCCAAGAGCTTGGAATTTCAGGCTTCTTTCATTCTTGCAAGAAAAAGGCTTTCAACCAAGCAAGGCAGATCCTTCACTCTTTATTAAAAAGAGTAATTCAGAGATCATCTACCTATGTGTATATGTAGATGATGTTATATTGACAGGAAATGATGCAGATGGTATGAAGAAGATCAAAGATCACATGAGAGAAGACTTCAAGATAAGTGATTTGGGTTCACTTACCTACTTCCTAGGTTTGGAAGTTGTCTACAAAGATCATGGTTTGTTTCTCACTCAAAGAAAGTACATTAAGGACATGTTGGCAAAATTCAAGATGCAAGATTGTAAGATTGCAGGTACTCCAATGGAGGTCAATCACAAATGGAGCTCACATGAAGGTGAACTCATAGAGGACATCACATCACATCAAAGTCTAGTGGGTAGTCTCAACTATGCCACATTGACAAGAGTAGATATATGTTACAGTGTGAGTGTGCTAAGTCAATTTATGCACACACGAAGGAAACCACATATGGATGCTGCCAAAAGGATTCTCAAGTATCTCAAAGGAACCATAAATGAAGGACTTTATTATCCTAATGTACCTGATTTAGGTTTGAAGCTATTTTCTGATGCAGATTGGGCTAGCTCCAAGGAAGATAGAAGGAGCACTTCAGGTTATCTTACCTTTGCACGTTCAAAGCTTATTTCATGGTCATCCAAGAAGCAACCCATAGTTGCTCTCTCTTCTACTGAAGCTGAATACAGAGGTCTTGCCATAGCTACTCAGGAAGCTATGTGGATGAAGACATTATTCAAAGATCTTGGATTGGAGTTTGGAACTCCAAATATTTTTTGTGACAATATGAGTTCTTATGTCATTTTGTGTTCCTATATATAGATGGGAAGATTGGTGTTGAGTTACAGGATACATTCAAACCATGAGTACTTACCAATTATTGTTGAATACATCTTCTCTTGCCAATAGAGGGATTATACATGTAGAAAATAAGAGATTTTATATTGATGGAAAACCATACACGCATGGAAATATAGAAAGTTTAATAAACAATAGTTGAGTATATGAGCATTCAATGAATAATTGCACCTTTAAAGAGCATGAAAATAGTCATGAATCACCATACATAATTAGACAAGTAGTGAGATAAATAATTGTCAATGGCATTACTTCATTATCTATTGGTGATGAATACTTAGTGAATTAAAGGCGGCATGGACCTCCAAGAGCACCTTTTAGAGAGCATTAGAAACTAAGATCTCTAGATTTAGTGTCACATCCATCATGTACATGAACACATGAACTATTTCTCCACGTTAAAAGCTATCAAAGTAAGGTGAAAGTGATAATTGTTAAGGTGAAAACAAGAATCTAATCAAACCAACACTTTCTATCCACCTATCTTGTGTGGTAATGGAAACTATTTTCAAATTAAGGTACATATTTAAATTTGTTTTTAAGTTTATTTCTCATGCATGCATGGAATACTTATGATTTATATTAATATATGTAGATTCCAATGCACGATATTGATGATCTTCCACCACACCATTCAGAGTTGCCAATAAAACCTTGTTTATGAGAGGCATCCATGAGGAGGCTACACAAAAGAGATCGTGTAGAATATGCAAGATTGAAAGTACTATACTCAAAAGAATAAACACTACAAGTTTTCTTCAATGATGATGATGGCGGCATGGTAGATTTTATTGAAGATTGTTATTACAATGATAGTTCTAGTTCTATTACATACAATGGAGAGTGCATGCAAGCAGTCATTGATAGATATGAATGTGAAATTCAAAATTGCATAAGTAAAATATGGAGAAGCAAAAGATATAGACATAATCACAATAATAATGAGAATATAAATATATCTTCTTTCACAAATTGGCTATATACTTGTATTCCATGAGTGAATGCAAATAATGAAAAAATCTCAAATGAGCAGACGTAGTTAAGAATGGGTTGTGAAAGAAAGGTAATTTTTCTACTAATATTCTATTCTTGCACATATATGTATATTTGGTATTCTACTAATATTTGTTTTATTATTGCAAGCCCTCATAATCACTAATTTGTGGGTTATGGACAACATATCAAAATCAAACTTATTGATTCTTGGTGTAAAATAGAGGATTCTTGCATTGTTCATTATATCAAGAAATTATAATGTGTTAGTTCAAAAGATACGAACCTTATAGATAGTGAACTTGGCTATATGGATGTCATTGTTGGTATCTAGGAAATATCATTTCCTATCTTTAAATAATTAAATAAATTATATTTATTTATGATTTAGGTTATTATTCATTTGAGGGCGTAATGATGAAGGGTTGTATTTTTAGAAGTTGATAGGTTATTTTGCAAGTTGATTGGTTCTAAGCCAAGTATAAATTAATGAATTCAATATTGAGAAGAGAATGATCTTGGGTTTGGGAAATTGACTCTTAAAAACGCTACAACATGTTAGGGGCATATTGGCCCCTATACGGGTGCAAATGAATGGGACTATTTCTGCCTTGGCATCGGTATAAGCCTCGATATGCATGCGAGTTTTAAATCACCGGTATAAGAATCAGTATATTTAGTGGTGTAAAGGTCAGTATAAACGTTGTTATAAGCATTGATAAACTCAATAAAGTGTTAGTATAGAACTCGGTATCTTGCTTGATATGAATAGTTTCCCATATAATCATCGATATAGGCATCAGTATTTATGTGGAAGTAACAATGCTCATACAGCTGCTTATACCAGTGAAAAAATCTACAAAATTGTTTTTGGGCATAGTGTGTTGTCTCTTGCTCCAACAATATTGCCATGCTATTGTGTAGCAAAAAAAAATACACTGACCCAAAAAAAAATGAGTACATGTCACATGTACTCTAATTGTTGCAAATCTAGTGTTAAGATGACCACCAACCAAAATACGATTTGATAAAGCAAAACACTATCAGGTACAAAAGAGATGATCAGAATGAACAATGAACTATGTACAAAAGTATGATAAAGAGATATATATTCCATGAATGAAACATGTACAAAAGTGTGGCAAACTATTGCCATCTATGAGCCAAATACAAAATGTGGCAAAGAACTACCATATAGGAATAAAATACAAAATCATGGTGCCAAATTCCCATATATTAATTTAATACAAATTGTGGCAAAGCACCGTTATACATATGCCCAAAGGAATTGAAACATCTATATATGTAGTCCTTCAACAAATCATATGCATGAAATGAGACAAATTGACATGATATTTATAAACAACAACTATAAATACCAAATCTAGTTTACAAGCTCACCTTATTGTAGATTCTCCCATGAAATGACTGCACCACATCCCTCCAAGTTCTCCAACAATGCAACCAATGCATTACTATTGTAACAAGTCCATGGTAAGTCCAAGTGATGGCTTGAGTCATCAAAAGACCTAGAGAATTGAATGAAATGTCTAGTCTTTGTAAAGTTCACTTGTGAACTACCTCTTGTAATTTTGAAGTCTTTACTTGATGCAAAAGTAAAGGGAATCTAAAGTGGTTGAGTGCACTTGATGAAAAAAGGAAAGAGAAGCCATGAATTTGTGGTAGAAGTGGTTGGAGAATTAATCAATAACAAAAGGATAGGAGATTTGTTGTAGGTGAGCAAGATTCAAATTCAAATCTTGTCTCCAAAGATCACTATAAATACATGGCATTTTAGTTGTGGTTTTAGACCTCCATGACCTGAGATCTATGGCATATCAAAGTGTGGGTTCAAGGCACACATATTTATCAATACGTTGGGAAAGATTTTATCCCTCTTAAAAAATTATTAAAAAATTAAACATTTTAATTGATTAAATTAAGTTTTAATAATTTATGAAATTTTAACTTAAGTTTGATCTTAAAATTTTGCAGGACAAGAAGTTTTGATGATTTCGGATCTAGTACAAAGATGGAAAGTATTTAGAAGAAGTTTTAAATGTAGTTATGGGTATTTGATTGAAAATGAAGGGTTAATTAAGGGTTTATTTAAGGTTTGAAAGTAAATTGAAGATTATTCAAGGGTCCAATATAGGGTTTGAATATGTTTTATAGGGTAAAAGCTTAGTTTTTAGGATAATTAAGGGTTTAGATAAGAAATATAAAGGGTTTTGATAGGGTAGAAGCTTAGTTTATGAGTAAGTTGAGGATTTGGATTAGATTTAAAGCTAAAAGAAAAGGTTTTGATTGGTTAAAACCATGGTTTAAGGGTAGTTTAAGGTAAACCTATGGTAAAGTGGTTAATTAAGTAGGTTTTTTCTCTCAAGGAGTCTTTGAAGGAGTTAATGTATAGGGCAAAAGGTATTAAATGGAAACCTTAACAAATATTTATATATAAATTAATAATTAAATATGTTAATTAATAATTGATATTATTTAAATAATATTAAGGTTATCGAAAATATATTTAAACTTAATAATTGATAGATTGAATTTAATTAATTCTAAAGTAATTAAATAATGGAAAGGTTGAATTTATTTCATTCTAAAAGGATGATAAAAGTATGAAAATAAAAAAGGTCAAGTGGATATTGTATGGTTTTTTGGAAAAATGAATGGAAGAAAATCTCATACCTTTTTTGGTTGAGTTGTGTTGAGTGGATGTGGAGTAAATGTGGGCTACATGAATGAGTTAGCTTAGGAAATTGTGGGCTATGGTGGGCTACTCACATGTATAAAAGGAGGGGAGTCGTATTCAAGAGCTCATGTTATTTTGCAGGTACTTCATTTTACTCTAAGCTCTAAGCCATGTTTGATTGTGCACATATTTTCATGTTGTCCTTTCTGGCAGGAGAAGAGAGAAGGCCATCTCTCTTAGTTTTGCATTTCATTAAATGTAAAGCAATTTTTTTTTTGTTTTTGGTTCAAACGACGCATAGAGATGGAGAGAGGAGATTGTTTTTCCTTTTCTTTCTTTCTTTCTTTATTTTTTTTATTCTTCTTTCTTTATTTCTCTCCCTCTCTTTTTTATCGGTGATGTAGCGCATTGCGCACAACATAGAGAGAGAGAGAGAGAGAGAGAGGGAGAGAGAGAGAGATCTTATTCTTTAATTTTATTCTTTTCTTTTTTTTTAAATGGAGGTTCACGAGCTCATGTTATTTTGTAGGTACTTCATTTTACTCTAAGCTCTAGGAATTGTTTGATTGTGCACATATTTTCATGCTGTCCTTTCTGGTAGGAAGAGAGAGGAGGCCATCTCCCTTACTTTTGCATTTCATTAAATGTAAAGCAAATTTGTTTTTTCTTTTTGGTTCAGACGATGTAGACACATGGAGAGAGGAGATTGTTTCTGTTTTTCTTTCTTTCTTTCTTTCTTTTTTTATTTCTCTCCCTCTCTTCTCCCTCTCTTTTCCCTCTCTTTTCCCTCTCTTTTCTACCAACGGTATAGCGCGTTGCGTGCAGTAGAGAGAGAGAGAGAGAGAGAGAGAGAGAGAGAGAGAGAGAGAGAGAGAGAGAGAGAGAGAGAGAGAGAGAGAGAGAGAGAGATTTTATTCTTTAATTTTATTTTTTTCTTTTTTTTCTCTTTCCCACCCTCTATTACAACTGATGAGACAACATGTAGCAGAGATAGAGAGAGAGAGAGAAAGGGAAAGAGAGAGAGATTTTATTTTATTTCTTTTCTTTTTTTATTATTATATTTTAGAGATTTTATTTTATTTATTTTCTTTTTTTTGTGTATATATTTAATATGTTTTACTTTATGTATATTTTATATGTTTTATTTTCATTTTGTTTATGTAATGTATATGTGTTAAGTATATTTATTATATATATTTGAGATATATGCTATCTATATGATATGTGTATGTATGAATTATATGATTAATGTCTTTATGTATTTTATATGTATTTATATGTGTGTTTAATGTTTGAAGAAATGTATGTGATATGTATGTTTAATGCATGTGATTATTAAGAATGTCTATGTGTGTGTGTGTATGTGTGTGTGTGTATGTGTGTGTTTTTAATTAATAGATTTTCCAATAAGAATATTTAGGTTCATGAAAAGATAAATATTGAATAAATAATGATTAAATTAATTATAAAATGTTTGATTTGTTTACCTAAGGATGTTTTATGTTTCCCTGGATAGCAGAAGAAGGGATTAGAAGTAGCCATTTAGCCATTTTTGCTCATCTTTTCCAATGATATTTTCCATGATCTTATATTCCATGCTTACCTTTCCTAACTTCTTTAATTAGGCTTTATTCTACTCATCCAAATTCTCTATCATTAATTATTAGGATTCATTTAGCTTATTCCATCAGATCATGTCTATGCCTTTTCGTATCCATTAACCCATTTTTTTAACCCATACTTGTTAGCTTAGACATGTTAGAAGGTTATTTATTATGAATGTATTGTTTACATGTATTCATGTTAGATGTTTGCATGCATACATGTTAGTGAATGTATGCATATATAGTGCATGAATATGTTAATGCATGTTAGTGAATGTATGCATAATTAGTGCATGTATTTGTTAATGCATGTTGGATGTTTACATGTATGCATGTTAAATGTTTGCATGCATGCATGTTAGTGAATGTATGCATAATATGTTAATTCATGTTAGTGAATGTATGCATAATTAGTGCATGTATATGTTAATGCATGTTAGATGTTTACATGTATGCATGTTAAAAGTTTGCATGCATGCATGTTAGTGAATGTATGCATACTAGTGCATGCATGTTAGATATGAATGTATGTATGCATGTATGCAGGTTAGATATGAATGCATTAATGCATGTTAGGTATGCATTCATGTATGTATGTAAAATATGTATGCATGTATGCATGTGAGATATGTATACATGTATGTTAGAGGTATATGCATGCATGAGTAATGATGCATGAATACATGAGGCATGTGTATGCATGTGAAATGTATGCGAGTGTATGTTTGCATGTATGTAAGTAGATGTGTGCATGTGTGCATGAGTGTGTAATGCATACATGTTAGTAAATGTGCATATGTGAATGAGAAGTGTGTGCATATCCATGTTAGTGACAAGTGCATTTATATGAGTGATGTGTACATGTATGTTAATATGTTTTCATGTATGCATGTATGCATGTTTATGTATGTGAGTTAGTGTATGCATGTGTATGCATGAGAGGTTTGTTTATGTATGTGACGATTATGCACGTGCATGTGATAGGTATATGTGTGCATGAATGAGACATGTATATTAGAATGTGTACATAAGAATGAATGTATGTGCTTATGAGATATATAAGAAAGTTAATTAGCTTATGTTAGCATGAATTTTAAATATGTTAAGTTTTGAATATTAATACTATAAATGAGTGTTTTTAAATTCATAAAAGCATACTTATGTTTTGTCTCATGTTATTTTGCATATCATTTGAAGACCAATTTGATGAACAAAAGATTGGATCAAAAAATACCAAGCTGGAATTCAATTACTTAGCTTTTGTATAGAACAGAATTTAATTTCTATCATTTATGTACAACAGTTTTAAATAAAAAATATATATATTAATCTATTTGCATTTATCTTTTCATGTCTGACAAAGCATCTACTAGTAGTACTTCTATTGAACGTGATTTACCTTCATCTTTGTTTAAAGTACTTTTACCTATTCCACTAGAGGTTAGTGTCTCACAAAATTCAGAAAATAATACAGTTAGTGAAGAATTAATTAAGGATTGTGCCATAAAAGAAGCTTTCTATTTGCTAGATTATGATCGTCGATTGTGTAGAGTGTTACCTTGGATTTCTATTGTTTTACCCGACCCTGAAAATAGTGAAATTCTGTTTCCTCCACTCGTAAATAGAAGAACTGATTGTTCTCACTTAGATTTAAACGAAACTAAACTTGTTAAAGATAGAGTAAGTAGTGAAGAGCTAATCCTTCCATCTTATAAAGACGCGATCAATACATATAGAAATGCACTACCTTATGGTCCTTAGTAAAAATACGTGTCCTGCCATAGACACCCCGCGTGTGCCGATAGCGAGACGGTTAACTTGATCCACCAGCCATTGCAAATGGCTCCCACATTTGAACCCGAATTGAACAAGGGCATGGTAGGACAGGTATAATTTCTTTTCCTTTTTGCATATGCAATAGTTTTGTTTAGGATAAGCAGTTGCAGCATCTTGTGGTGGTTCATCTTGCAGAGGTAGTACTCAAAAGCCTTATAGTTCTCTAGGTGTTGAGGGCTGGGCTTATAATTTCTTTTCCTTTTTTCATATGCAATAGCTTTCTTTAGGATAAGCAGTTGGAGTATCTTGTGGTGGTTCATCTTGTAGAGGTAGTACTCAAAAGCCTTATAATTCTCTGGGTGTTGAGGGTTGGGCTTACACTCTGAGCACCTCCACGAGAATAGGCAAGTAGTTCAGCTTTGCCTCGCCACCCCTACCATCAAGGACTTGAAGAATTATGTTTGCACACACAACATTTAGGTATTAGATATTTTCTTACTCAACAATACGGTATGCTTGAATTTATCACGTATACTTTAGCTTCGTCATCAAGTGTCACCTATATTCACTAAACTTAAAATCTGTTTGTTACTATTTTTGTAGGACTTTAGGAGAAAGAACTTAAAATATTAGAGTTTCTTTAGTACAACTTTTAGTTTGAAATTTCAAAAAGAACTTTTGAAAGTTATTATCTACTTGACGAGAATTGTTAAAAGCGTTTTAATTTTTGCAAAACTGGAATCAAATAATTTAATTAGCTTGGTAAGAGACCAAAAAACAAGAGTGCAATAGGAAATTAGAGATCTTGTTAAAAAAATTAAGTATAATTCTAATATACAAAATAAAATGGATAAATTGTTTTGAGATATGATGTTTCAAACTCAAGGGCAAAAAGTAGTAAAGGCAATGCTTAAAGAAAAAGGGAAGTTTACTAGGGTAAATACAACGAATTATCTAGATACATTTGAAGAAATAGCAAAAATGCATGGTTTGCCTGTATCTAAGTGGGTAACTTATTTAGTAAGGCTTGCTATAGGGTCAACTATAAGTGTAATTGAACCTCATAGTGAGCTTGGATGGGATGACCTTAGGAAACAAATGCATAAGGAGTTTTACCTAGGAACATGTGTATTTGCATATCTAGTTGTAAGTGTGTATATGTATCAACGTATGTGTATGTGCATATGCATGTATTTGTATGTGTGTGAATATGTGTATGGCAGCATCCATGTATGTTTATGCATGTATGCATATGTGGGTATGCATGCGTATATGTGCATATACATATGTGTATGTGTATGTTTTTATATGCACATATGCATGTGTGTATGTGCGTATAAATAAGTGTGTATGCATGTATGTATGGATATGCATGCATACATGTATATGTGTGTATACATGTCTTTATACATCTATGTGTGTATATGCATGTATGCATTTGTGTATTTAGTATGTGTCTATGTATGTTTGTAGGCATATGTGTATGTGTGTGCATGTGTGTATGAAATTGTGTGTTTCCATATATGTGTCTGTGTGTGAATATTTGTATGAATGTATATATGTGTGTATGTGTATGCATATATATATATATATATATATATATATATATATATATATATATATATATATATATATATATATATATATATATATATATATATATATATATATATATATATATATATATACATATATATATATATATGTGTGTGTGTGTGTGTGTGTGTGTGTGTGTTTATGAGTGTACATGTATGTGTTGTTGAAAACAATCTCAAGAATATCTCTATACTTTTAGCATATGATGAATATGCTATAGAAGACTCTCACAACAAAAAAAATGTGAAATCATGTTCTAGCTCAAACGACTCACGATCAGTCCAGAAGGGATCAAATCCCATCATGGATAGAGACAATATTCCAAAAAAGCATGTTTTTTGTGATAAAATCTTTCATTAAAATTAGCATTTGTTTTGAAGATCATTGTTTCATGGTTTTCTTTTTCCATTTAGCTCATCGTGGGAGTATGAAGAAACTATATTATAGAAGGCCAAGGGCATTGTGCTATTAGTAATTTAATATACAATCAATAGCTTAATGTGGAGGGGTAACCGAGTCTATGCTTCCAATACTCCTTCTGTTGAAGGGTAGTTCATCTTGAGGGAAGTATACCCTACATCATGACTGAGCTGTTACCGTTAGTGTCCATGTGAAAGGCCAAATGGCCACCGGACACT
The DNA here is from genome assembly GCA_020310875.1 of Ceratopteris richardii. Classification (NCBI taxonomy): domain Eukaryota; kingdom Viridiplantae; phylum Streptophyta; class Polypodiopsida; order Polypodiales; family Pteridaceae; genus Ceratopteris; species Ceratopteris richardii. The sequence goes on from CM035420.1 coordinate 20,223,543, forward strand.
TCTTTGTATATGTTCTTTAATAAAACATATAGTGGCCTGGTCAGTCATAGACTGTAAGTTCGACCGCATTTGTAAGACCTAAGAAGTCTGTCTTCGTGCTTCCTGTGTACTGTGTTTTCTGCGTATTCTACAGCCTCTATGCATAGACCTTGGCATACCTTGTCATCCGAGTCACCGAAGTCACCGTTGGCTGCGCGCAAGGGAGGACCTCAACGATCAAGGAATATAGAGGTTCCCGGTACTTCCCGGGAGGTCACCCATCCCAGTATTGTTCCCCCCAGAGCTCGCTTAACCGTGGCAATCTCTTGCCACTAAGCTACACTCTTGTGGTGTTTGAAGAAGGGGAAAGACTAAGCTTGACATTACCTTGAACAAGTTTTGGTCCCTCAAAGCTTCATTTTTTGCTTTCAAAGCCTATTTCTGAAGCAATTTTGGGCTGTTTTTTGGAGCCATTTCGGAGTACTTTTGCACATAGTTCTCTTCGCACAGATCCAAGAACATCAAGAAGAGTGTTCCTTGTACTTCTGAGACAATAAATATCAACCTTTGGGGCTGTAGTTTCAGCCACACTTTTAAAACTACAGGTTTCTCGAGGGGTTTTCAGTTTTGGTGGGAGCAGTCGCTACAAATTTATGCAGGTTTTTTAAAGCCTAAAACATCAGAGTTGACAGACACTTGCAGGTGTTATTGGCTAGTTTTTGGGCTGTGTACTCAGCCTTTTAGTGTCATTTTACTGCATATATTGAGCAGATACACACCATGTATGCTTCTGTGGATAACGCTTATGTACGTCCATGTGGTCATTGATATAGCGGTTACGTTCTTTGCATAAAGCCTTTTATGTTTGATAAAGAGGGTCGTGGTGAGGTTTTCTTAACTGGGAGACACCCAGATGTCGGGGTCTCTTTGGTGATGTAGGTGGAAGACTTACCCAGCCTCGCCATAGGAGATGTATGATAGTTGTTCATAGGTGCTCGATAAGCCTAGTTGGCTTCTATTGGGTAATTGATTATATGAAGTGGAGTTAGTGATTCACTATGCAGGTAGACATGTCATACTTGCAGTTTTATCATACTTTGACACTGGTCATATGCTAATTTTGCAGAGGATACTCTGGCAAAATTTTTCTAGATTTTTGGTTTAGTCAACTATATAGTGGTCGATTTACTCCTTGATACACTTATTTGTTGGTGTTTGGACTCTTCTAGCTCCATTATCATTCTATTCAGTTCTGTACGATCATGGCATCAGAGATCTCAGGCACATCCACTGGATCAGGGTCTAGTGCTAGTGTTTCAAGGAGGAGCTATAACTTGCAGGGCAAAGACCATTTTGAGATCCGAAAATTTGATGTCACAAACTTTGCTCTATGGAAGAATCAGATTAAAGATGTGCTGATTCAAAGGAGGCAATGGAAGCAAGTAAATGGGATTTCAAAGAAGCCTGCTGACATGGATGAAGATGATTGGGATGAGTTAGATGAAATGGCCAGGTCTACCACTCGCTTGCACTTGGCAGATAATGTTTACTTTACAGTATTAGACTGTGAAAGTGCAGAGGAGCTTTGGAAGAAGTTATGCAATACATATGAAAAAGAGACGGCATCAAATAAAGTGTATCTGATGAGAAAATTATATGACCTTCGTATGAAGGACACAGATAGTGTTGTTGCTCATCTAAATGAGTTTGATGCTATATTCTCCCAGTTACAGGCTCAGAAAATGGATATGGATAATGAAATGAAAGCAGTATTGTTGTTATGCACCCTGCCATCATCATGGGATACGTTTTGCATAGCTATTAGCAACAGTGCACCTTGCGGTAAACTTGTCTCTGATGACATATGTGGAGCACTCTTGAGTGAGGAGATTCGTAGAAAACCTATGGTTGGCACTCAGAGTGGAGATGCATATAATGTTCGTGATTCTTACCAAGGAAAGAATCAACAACGTGGCAGGAGCAAGAACAAGGAAAAGAATGGTCAACGGAATAAGAGTAGAAGTAAATCAAGGAAGAGGGATATCGAATGCCATTTTTGTCATAAGAAAGGACACATGAAGAAAGACTGTTATGCATTAAAGAATGCTAAAGGTAAAGGAAAGAATGTTGATGGGCATGTTAAACAGTTACCTGCACCATCTACTTCGACTGTGAAGATTGAAGAAATTAATGTTATTTCTGATGATGCTGATGTGTTGACACTTGATAGTACTGTGCCATCTGAGGCACTTATGGATGATTCTCTTTCCCACACCTGGATGCTAGATTCTAGTGCTTCTTTCCATGTGACACCACATAGAGAATGGTTCTCTAATTATGCAGCAAATTCTCTTGGTACCGTGAGACTTAGTGACTCTTACTAGTGTGATGTTGTGGGGATTGGAGATGTGGTTGTGGAGTTCATTGATGGTTCAAAATTTACTATGCATAATGTACGCCATGTACCTCAGTTATCATGCAGTTTGATGTCAGTTGGTCAACTTGATGACCTTGGTTACAAGGTGGTCTTCTATGCTCAGTCCTTTCGTATATCAAAGGGCAATATGGTTATTGCAAAAGGAAGCAAAGTTGGCTCACTTTATCCTTTATTTGTATCACAGAAAGAACACTTGTTAGCTGCTACTGAACAGCCTATGGCTTGTATTTGGCATGGTCGTTTGGGCCATATATCTCGTAATGGAATGGAAAATCTTTCTCGTTCTGGCTACTTACCTATGTTATCTTTCTCTGATTTTTCATTTTGTGAGCATTGTCAATATGGAAAGCAAACCAGAAATGTGCATAGAATGCACATTGACTCTTCAATTCAGCCTTTAGATCTTGTTCATACAGATGTGTGTGGTCCTATGCCCACTAGGTCCTTTGGTGGTTCTCTTTACTTTGTCACATTCATAGATGATGCTACTAGAAAAGTCTGGGTATATCCTATCAAATCAAAGGATGATGTATTCCCTACTTTCAAAAAATGGCTTGCTTCAGTTGAGACTGAAAAAGGAACTAAGCTTAAGGATTTACGTTCAGATAATGGGGGTGAGTATACCTCACGTGAATTCAGCCTTTTCTTTCAGTCTAGAGGGATTGGTAGAGAGTTTACAGCTCCTTATACCCTAGTACAGAATGGTGTAGCTGAAGAGGATGAATAGAACTATTCAAGAGAGAGTAGTCTCTATGTTGCATCATGCAAACCTCTCACAAGGTTTTTGGGCAGAAGCAGTATTGACTGTAGTTCATGTGATTAACCTTTCACCTAGTACTGCCAAAGGTCTGAAAGTGGCACAAGAGTTATGGACAGGGAAACCACCATATTATGATCATCTTTGAGTTTTTGGGTGTGAAGCATATGTTCATATACCCAAGAATCTTAGACAAAAGTTGGACCATAAGTCAAAGAAATGCATTTTTCTTGGATATGGTCGAGAAGGACAATTTGGATATCGCTTATGGGATCCTAAAACACGGTCAGTGATCAAAAGTAGTGATGTCATTTTTAATGAGTCGAAGATGCATAAACAACCCATTAAGGAGGTTGAAGTGAGAAGAGTGGTGTTTGAGGATAGTAGTCCTCCGGTTAGCATGCATAAAAATGCTACACATAGGATGTTCAAGAGAATGTCCATTCAGATCAGTCTGCACATGTTCCTGTTCAGCAACCATTGAGAAGTTCTGCACGTGTCTCATATCCACCTGATAGATATGTTCCAGGTTTAGATTTTGTTATGCTAACAGATGCCGGTGAGCCTTCTTGCTACAAAGAGGCTATGTAGACAGAGGATCATGTCAAGTGGGAGCGTGCCATAAAGAGTGAGTTGGATTCTATTCACAAGAATGGTACTTGGGACTTAGTACCTTTGTCAAAGGGCAGAAAAGCTTTACCATGTAAATGGGTATATAAGCTGAAATTCACATCAGATAGTGCTTCTCCAAAATATAAAGCACGACTTGTTGCAAAGGGTTTTAAGAACCAACATGGTGTTGATTTTGAGGAAATCTTCTCTCCAGTGGTCAAGATGACTACTTTGCACATGCTGCTTGGATTCGTTGCAATGGAGGACTTAGAGCTAGTCCAAATGGATGTGAAAACAGCTTTCTTGCATGGAGATCTTACAGATGAGATCTATATCGAACAACCAGAGGGTTATGTAGTTCCTGGCAAGGAAAGTCTAGTTTGTAAGCTCAAGAAGAGCTTGTATGGACTTAAACAGTCTCCTAGACAATGGTACCAAAAGTTTGATGCTTTTATGAATTCCCAAGGCTATTCTCGGAGCAATGAGGATCACTGTCTCTACACAAAGAGATGTTCTGATGGCAGCTTGATATGCTTGATACTTTATGTTGATGATATGTTGATTGCTGGGAAGTCTTCTTATGATTTGTCACTTCTCAAAAAGAAGTTGAGTCAGACCTTTGATATGAAGGATTTGGGGATGCCAAACATATTCTTGGCATGCGCATTACTCGTGATAGGAGTAAAAGATGCATATACTTGTCTCAAAGTGAGTACATATCCAAAGTACTTCACCGATTCAATATGCAGGGTGGAAAGGCATTGAGTACACCTTTACCCACATATGTGAAATTGAGCAAGGATGACTGCCCCAAATCAGATGAGGAAAAGGAATTCATGACCAAAATTCCCTATCAGTTTGTTGTTGGTAGTCTCATGTATGCTATGGTAGCTACGAGACCAGACATTGCATTTGCAGTGGGAGTTGTGAGCAGATATATGTCTAATCCTGGCAAGAAACATTGGGAAGCGCTCAAAATGATTTTGAGATATCTGAGTGGCACTAAGGACAAGTGTCTATGCTTAGGTAGAGGGAAAGCATCCATTATTGGTTACATAGATTCTGACTATGCTGCTTGTGTAGACAATCGTAAGTCTACATCAGGGTATATTTTTCATTTTGCTGGAGGTGCTATCTCTTGGAGATCTCGTCTTCAAGAATGTACAGCTGTTTCCACCACAGAAGAAGAGTATGTTGCAGCAAGTGAGGCATGTAAGGAAGCATTGTGGCTTTCTCGTCTTGCTTGTGATATGGGTTTACCTCACCATGTACCTCACTTGCTCAGTGATAGTCAGAGTGCCATTGCTTTGGCTAAGAATCTGGTCTATCATGCAAAGCCCAAGCACATTGAGGTGAGGTATCACTTCATTAGAGATTGCTTAGCCATTGAGAGCATTATTCTTGAGAAGGTTCACACTCGAGATAATGCTGCAGATGCTTTGACTAAAGCTCTACCAGAGGATAACTTTTGACACTGTTGTCACTTGATGGGGGTTACTTGATTCTTGATCTTACGCAGTCACTTGTATACTGTGTAACATGCCCATTAGGTGGGAGGTATAGTTTGTACACTTACACTCAGGTATTCTTTATCATTCATTAATTTTTCTCCCATAGTTACTCTCGCCATATTGGCCTTTAGTGGGAGATTGTTACCGTTAGTGTCCATGTGAAAGGCCAAATGGCCACCAGACACTTCTTTGTATATGTTCTTTAATAAAACATATAGTGGCCTGGTAAGTCATAGACTGTAAGTTTGACCGCATTTGTAAGACCTAAGAAGTCTGTCTTCATGCTTCCTGTGTACTCTATTTTCTGCGTATTCTACAGCCTCTGTGCGGAGTACTGTGTGCGACCTCAGGAGCTCGGCTTTCTACTCTGAGCATATCGTCGTGGAGCTCTCGAGAAGGAGAGTGCACTATGGTGCATCGCCACTGAAACACTTCATGAGCACGTACCACTGAAAAGATGCAAACGGATGCAAGAAATACATAGACGTGGATTATGAGTATGAAAATGAGATAAAATAGCCCTTTTTGATAGGATTACAAATAGCACTTTAGATAATCAGTACGATGGTAAGTTTGGGAAGTTTGATAGATCATTTTGGCAAGTTTGGCAGATCATTTTGGCAAGTTTGGCAGATCATTTTGGCAAGTTTGGCAAATAATCAAGGCTTAGATTTCGGATATGGCTGGTCAAGAACGCTACAGAGCTATCACAAGTGAATATTATCAAGGAGCTGTTGGTGAATTGCTTGTTTATGACTTGACAAGGCATGTTGCATTTGAAAATGTGGAGAGATGGTTGAAGGAACTTAGAGAGCACACATATTCAAATATTGTGGTCATGTTGGTGGGAAATAAGTCTGATCTTAGGAATCTACGACCAATATCAGTAGAGGATGGCCAGGCCCTTGCAGAGAAAGAGAGATTATATTTTATTGAGGCATCTGCATTGGAATCAAGGAATGTTGAAAATGTATTCAAAGAGGTGCTCTCCCACATTTACAGGGTGGTTAGCAAGAAAGCTCTTGATATTGGTGAAGATGCCGCAATTGTTCCTAGTCAAGGACAAATCATAAATATGGGCAGCAGAGATGATGCAATTGCAACTAAGCTCCAACCCCTAATCTTAGGGACTTCTCTCTCCCCCTCCCCCCGACCCCCATCCATTTCCTTCCACCACCTCCTCTCCCTCCACCATCTCCACCACCATCTCCACCATCATCTCCACCCTCCTCCTCCACCTCAGTCTCCTCCATCCGCTCCTCCTCCATCCTCTCCACCTTCGCCCCCTCCCCTCTCCACACCCATGCTCCCAAGAGAATTCATTTGGCTCCTGACGTGTAAGATGACCAAAGGCATAAGACAACCAAGGACATAAATTAGCTCATTGATCATGCCTTTCATATCATACATGCTTTGGCAAAAGTTCTTGATCTTCTGATGATGTTACATGTATGCTTTCCGATCATGAAGAAGATCGCTCTTCCAATTAAGGAATTCATTCCCACCAACTCTCACACTCAATAGGTCATTCCAATATCATGGGCGGCACCTAATGAGGATCCTAGATTGCATGCAAAAGTGATAGTAAAAGTGTAAGTGGTAAAAAGAAAGTGGATAAAAGATTATTGCCGCCAACCATTCATGATGACTGCCTATTTTTGAGGATCCAATTCAAAACTGGTGGCATATTTGATCTACCCCTCCAATTTTGGGGCAATCAGTTGGCGCATGATCAGTAGATGTGAGGAATCGGTAAGGCCCTCTGGGCCTATTGGATCCTATAAAATAAATCGACTTGTATTCATTAGGACTCAAATATAGACAGATACATATAGAGCTTATTTCTGGCATCACTTTGGTCCTCTCTTTGCACTCTAGGGCTACAAGCATACTGTAGGAAGTCACTCTATGGTGAGGATACAGAGCGTGGGCTTCCTAGTGGAGGGCTAATTGCACTGTAGTGTAAAGAAGTGGCTTGGTTTTGTCATTCAGTTTGAGTCAGTGGTATTTTTGTGCTCTTCCATTAGAGCAAGTCTTCATACCTCTGTATTGAGCACTGCAAGTCTTCATCTAGTTGTGTTCAATGCAAGTCTTCATCTAGTTGTGTTCATTTTATTGGATGAATATCTTCTACTGATTTCGTTTTGTTCTGGATTGACATGTTAGCATAGAGCATCAACTTTTGTAGCATTTCCTTGGCCGAAATTGTAATCATATGTTCGAACTAAGGAGTGCTTTGGTCTCCCACTATTGTCAATTGTCATTAATCTTTTCCCTGAGTAGTTACAATTCTGTGCAATTATTGTTATGTGCCTGCTCACAGAAGTGTTAAAGGGTATATTTACCTAAGGAGAACCTCCCTTGAGTAGGCGAAGTACTGGAGTGCATAGTGCATGATCTTGCTAAAAGTGGATACCGCAGTACCTCCTCTACAATGCTGAGTCTATGCTACTTTAATTCATGACAAATGATAAATCATACACTCAGAACAAGCTCTTAGAAGATCATTGTATTGATGTAGTCATGGTAGAGAAGTGAAGTGAAGATGTAATGAAAATGTATGCACTAGATCAATGTGAGAAGAGTGATTCAGCTATGGAGTGAGCTCTCAAATCACAATGTATCCCTTTTCAATTGATCTCCTCAGGTCGAGATATCATGAGGGTCATTTGATCCTCTTTTTATAGTTGACTTTGGAGCCAATCTTTTGAATTCAAATTTAAAAGTTCACCTAAAAGAATATCCTAAAATATAGGATATATTCTCTCATCAATCAACTACCAAATGAATCGATATTTGATGCTTCCTAACTCCATGTGGAAGTACAACTCTTTTACAAAGGAAAATGTACTTCATTTTACAAGGGATTGATCATATAAGGCTCCATGAGAAATATGATAATCATCCAAGTATGTGGGCTTGGATTCTCTTACACCAACACTTTGTACCTACTTACACTACCATCACCATTGTGCTTTACCTTGGAGACCCACTTATAGCCTATGGGTTTCTTTCCTTGTGGCAATGGAACTAGCTTCAATGTATCATTTCCATAAAGTGTAGCCATCTCCTCATCAATAGCTTGTTCCCAATCTACTTTTTCAATTGCATCTTCAAAACAAGAAGGTTCAGCATCTTCTATTACCTTGGTCATGTTGGCACAATGAGGATTCGTAAAATTGTCATACATGAATCATTGCATTGAATTCTACATCCTCCCAAATCTTCTTGGTCCTTTGTCACTTCTCCTTGTATCATCTGCATGTGCCTTTCTAAGTCCTAGATTCTTCATCACGGATAATCCTAGTTCCTCATCAAGGCTCTTTTCTAAACCGCTTGAATCTCCATCAATGTCTTCAAAACCTGTATATGTTTTACTACCAGCACAAAGCTTTTCTTTACCTTTATTCAATGTAGTTGATGAATTTGTGGACTAAAATTTCCATGCAATCTTCCACTCCATCGATTTGAGTTGGAACTATTGCTTATTGATGCATCCGGTCCGATCAAAACTTGAGATTATGCACTTGCTTTTTCATCATTTTCTTTGTCATTTCATTCACGA